>JALPQI010007332.1:0-57969 GCA_025490895.1 Thaumatotibia leucotreta
AGTTGGGGTGGTGACAAATGTATTCTTACTGTCGTCAGCACACGGCATGTTTTTCATACATACAAACATAATAACTACTCAGGCAACATCCTGTATATGTATATTCAAGGACAATATTACTCGGAACAGTCGTGTATTTCATGTGGGTACTAGAATGATATGATATGATATTTATCATGGGCCAAACTTACACAAATCGTCCCAGTCCCGTGGTAGGCTCAAATAAAGCAATTATTGTTAGCTTTTCAAAATAAACCTGTGTTTTTTTGTAAAATTAAATTACATTTAGTTGCTTACCATCGCTCTATACCTATACATTTTTAAACTGCAACAAATGTTGCACCTTTTTATGACAATAATAAAGCTTCGTAACAAGTTATTCTAGATTGCCAAATATTCAACCCACACGGTTAAGTAATTGTAAATCTAGCCTCCCATTTATTTATGCTTTGTAATTATATCGCCATTGCTTTAAAAACTCGTATTTTGTAATCTTATCGAAAGAAAAACGTAATAACTGGTTGCAGCTTTATCTCGCATTTGGAAGACATATAATTCTATATTTAATTATTATTTTTATTTCTAACAAATGTGTATTAGTGTTATAGATCAGTTAGTCGGTACACTCGTATTAAAAACTAGATGAGCCAACAGCCATTATTCTGTGGAATAATATGACAATTATTATCCTGACCTTTCTGGCACGACGTTACACCATGGTCGCAGACAGACAGGCGAGAAAATGTATCAACACCTACCGTTTGTCGTTAAAGTATGAGTGATAAACGAGAAAGATTAAATCAATATAAATATTAGAAAAATCGACCCCACCGTTACCCAATATTAATTGATACATTTTTATTTCTTGTTAAAAAAGTATAGTTAACAATTCGAATAAAACGTAAAATTATTTTGAAACAATTCGAATAAAACGTAAAATTATTTTGAATGATGTGCTGTCACTGTCAATATCCATTTCACTGAAGTTAATTGACACAGGCTGTTTTAATTTGGATGATTCCGTAAAAAATGGTAAAAAAATCGCATTTATACGTATGTTGCATTATATTTTTAGTTGTTCCGTTTCAGTTCTACACAGATATCATATACGAGGGCTGTTCCGAAAGTTTTTAGTTGCTCCGGTTCTATTCATGCGATTTAAATTAAATTGATATCATTGTGAGGGACACTTCAATACTTATTATGGTTAATGAATGTATGCATGTAATGGGAATAGTGTTTTTATTATGTTTATTGTACAAAATGCTGTTTTGTATGAAATTTAACATTGCATGGAAAAATTGGCCATTTCTGACACATTTAAGCATGTTTTTTATGAAAATCTTTGAAAGCCGTACTTGAATATGCCCGGGATATTTAATTTAGCTCGTTTTGCTTTTTTTACATATAATTGAAGAACTATATTATTGATTGAATTATGATTTTTAAAATATTAGAAAATACAATTTTATAGTTTACGATTTTTTTTCGATGCCTACTCATTTATGATTAAAGTAAAGGATATCACGTAATTTGTACTTAAAAATAACGGAAATGTCTTCAATTACTAGAACCTATAAAATAAAATAGTTTTATAACCGAATGATGTTCATAGCATCTCATTAAAAAAGTATCTTAAAAACCGGTATCATGGTCATTGGAGTAAGGCTCGACACGTCTAAGTAAAACAAAATAATAAAAATATCTAAAATCTGTACTGAAACAAATTTACACCGCCTAAAGCGTCATTGAAATATCCCTCAAAATGGTGTAAGTTTTATTGAAATCGCATGAACAGAACCGGAGCAACTAAAAACTTTCGGATCAGCCCTCGTACGAGATTTGAAAACGACGATAGACCTCCATTTATCGTCTACCCACGGTTGACCTCACCCGTGGGCAGCGGCTCTATATGGCAGTTCAGTAATGTTTGTTTGCGTGTTTAATCCGAAGACAGACTTGTTTTGTCCAAATAGGTAACGATTTTAGTAACCAGTGCTTCCATGAACGCACTGCGTATAGCAAAATTGACTGTATAAAAATGAATCGACAAACAAAAAATCATTTGCGACTAAATTGCCTCAGTGCAAAAACAATTCTCTTGCAATTTTAGTTGTTTGATTGCAAGAAGATATTATTTTGTATAGTGACCCTTTTCCGCTGGGCAAGCGGAGTACCTAATGGAGATTTTATCTGATGTTCCATTTAACAATATTAACCCTGTATCATAAAATGAATCTCTTAAATTTAAACTGGAAAGCCTATAACAGAGTTCAATATTCTAACTGCCATATATTGTTGAAACGGGCTTATAAATATACTTTCTGGTAGAATTGAAGTTCATGAGGGTCCATTTCGTTTTGATTGCCTAACTATTATTCATACATAAGTAAATTGTAACATCTGGATTGCATTAATACAGACTCAAACGGCTCATTATTTCGATTTATAATAATCGAGAGCAATTGCAATGCCTCTTCAAAGCATTTAAGCTTCTTAAGATAATCTTTTAAGTACTGGCTACTTCGTATCGTAAATAACTTTGATAACATTCATATTTTACTGAATAACGATAATGCACATTTTATCGAATAAGTGTAGCATTATTTCGTCACTACTTAAAATAAGCTAGTATGTCATCTATGACCTAGTCGGTAGTGAACCTGAAATCTCATCAATATCCGTTGCGTAGTTTGAAAGATTTAAGCGTACAAAGGGACATAGGGACAGAAAAAGTGACTTTATTTTATACTATGTAATGACTAGCGACTTGACCTGATACAAAACCTTTCCTCTTCCTTTACAATACTGATACAATATCTATTTAACAAAACCGCATCAGAATACGTTGTGAAGTTTTAAAGATATAAGCGTACATAGGGACAGAAAGCGAGAAGTGACTTTGTTATGTAGAGTTTAATAATCTTACTATGCTTCAGCTTAGTTGAGTGAGACATAAACTTACAAACCAGCGACGATTTTTCTCTAGTTTTTATGTCGATATAACGGTCTCGCCTGAAAGTCTTGTGTCAACGACTCTAGTCTACTTGTTCGCAAAAACCACATTTGACAAATGGATCCATCGATCTTCTTAATGTCAAAGATTCTTATTCAAGTAAGCATAGTAACAAGCAGTTTTCGTGTACAGTCGCCATTAGTTATATCGTAGCTTCCGGAGTGCTCAAAAATATCTGAACACGCCTCTATAAATAAATAAATAAATATCTTGGGAAATCTTACACAAATCGACCTAGTCCCACGGTAAGCTCAATGAAGGCTTGTGATGTGGGTACGAAGCGACGATATAAAATAATAGATAGATACATATCATCATCATCATCATATCAGCCGAAAGACGTCCACTGCCTGAACTTAGGCCTCCCCCAAAGATTGCCACAATGACACAAGATAGATACATATAGAATAGATACTTAAATACATAGATAGCCATGACCAAGGAACAAATATTTGTGATAAATAAATACACAAATAATGCTCTCGTCGGGATTTGAATCCGGAGCCTTCAGCTTCGTAGGCAGGGTCACTACCAACTACGTAGGCTGACGGAGGTTCTATCCTTATGGCAAAAGGCGTGTTCAGATATTTTTGAGCGCTCCTGACGTTATGATATATCTGATGGCGATTTTATCTGATGATGATGATTAGAAATGGCAGTCCAGGCGCATGAAATAACGAAATAAGCCACCGGCGAGCTAATTATGATTACTTTATAATTGGACACGAAATACCTATTACAAGTTTACTTTCAGAGTGTATTGCACGTTTTAGATGCATTAATTGTTCTATTCAGTTCATTGCTTACAAAAAAGCCATT
This sequence comes from Thaumatotibia leucotreta, assembly GCA_025490895.1. Lineage (NCBI taxonomy): Eukaryota > Metazoa > Arthropoda > Insecta > Lepidoptera > Tortricidae > Thaumatotibia > Thaumatotibia leucotreta. The sequence goes on from JALPQI010007332.1 coordinate 3,836, forward strand.
TTCTGTGGTTTTTATACGTAATTGTTATACGTATAAAAACATGATTTCAACTTTCACGAATTTCACATACGTTTAAAGTCAACAAGACGGGACTTAAACGCGTATAAATATCATGGGACATTCTTGCTTAAAATCAACCTAATCCCACGGTAAGCTCAATTAAGACTTGTGTTGTGGGTACTAAGTGACGATATCTGTATACAAACGCAAAATTTTTAAAAACAGCACATTTCCAGTATTTACTATGAAAAAATCCACCAGTGGCCTATTTCACCATAATTACAAGTGTTACAATTGTAAAATATCACTGTTACTGACGTCACAGGGCTCCGTAGGCTACGGCTACCGCTTACTATTGGGCGGTCCATGTGCTTGTTTGCCACCAACATAAAATTATTACTAACAACGTTATTATATCGTTAATAATCTACTTTTTATTTTCCTAAACCCGTGACAATTGTCGCAAGGTTTAGTACAATTTTCATTCAATCTTGACATGAGGTTCGGCTTATGTCAGAATTTCGCTACAATAGTCGTGTTTTTTGTGACAATTGTAATTTCGCTTCGCAAAAAAGTAGTTTTACCTGCTGCTGATTTATTAAAGTTCCTGCACTACTTTTTATATTGGTGGTAAACAAACGCACGGTCCTTTCGATGGTGAGCGGTAACTGTAGCCTATATGTAGACGCCTCCGATTGGAGAAACAGTTTGACAATTGTAGCACTTGTCAACGTGGTGAAATTGGGGCTAGACTCGTATAACTTGACCGCGAGAGTATGTCTCACGATAGTTTACATTTAAAGTGACACTTATCTACAATATGTACCTACTATGTATAACAACAACATTGGTAATTCGTTTAAGGCCAAGTTGCGCTAAAGTTAGGTCATGTTCTGACCTGGCTTGTGTTTACCATTTATAAGGTAAACTATATTTAGACGTTACGAACTGGTATAGTTGAACCGTTGTCATACTTGTGTTAATTTATTGTAATGCGAAACCGGTTTTTATGACGCCATTTTGGCGTTAGTTGATAGCTTTTTGTACTGAAACTAATAGTATTATGTACTTCATATTTGGGCGTTGATATGGAGTCCCCTCATCTATCATCATCATCATCAGCCTATGTTAGTCCACTGCTGGACGCAGGCCTCTCCTATTAACTATGCGTATAGACGCATTAGGAGGTAAATGCCCATAATCGCCACGCTGGGCAAGCGGATTGGCGATCGCAGCAATGTGTCCACTATAATGACGCTGCTATGTGACACTTTAATCCCTTAGTCGACTCTTACGACACCCGCAGGAGGAGTTGGGGTGGTGACAAATGTATTCTTACTGCCGTCACTACACGGCATCTCATCTATCGATAATAGACAATCGTAAAATTTGATAACAATAGCTTTAAGTAATTAATTATTGACTCATAATGAGAACATTTTTATGAGCCATTTCAATAAAATATCCCACTTTGTCACTAACTCTAACGACGGAATTTGCTTCTAGATATCTTTATTTCTAAGCGTTCTTCTAGTTAGCGAAAACTAAGGCGTTTTATTAAAAAGGCTCGTTTAGATAATATCGTTGTGAAGAATCGTGAGATGTAATTTGAAAATTATATTATTTTACCACCTAGAACTAATTAAATTAAATGAAATGAAATTAAATTCATTAAATTCATTTCATTTTATGTCAAATGTATATAGAGTTAACGATATCATCGGGGATAGTGCAATACCTCTACCAAAATAGATAGAGTTAAAATATCAAACAATTGACACTCAAATTGATCCTAATTGAGTTTGTTGCATAGTGACTGCAGTAAGACATTTGTCATCACCCCAACTCTTCCCGTGGGTTGTAATAGTCTACTAAGGGATTGAAGTGTCACTGACCATTCAGCTTTTGTTATCTCTTTTCGGTCGTCTTAAGCCGATTAGATGTCGCCAGATGTCGTGACACCCTAATTCCAATGTCACATTTGTAATTCAATGATATCATTTTGAGTGTCATTAAGATCATATCTATCAGCACATGAATAAGACCTTAAAATGAATGGCGTGTCTGTCCGAACAACTTTTGCTTTTTAATGTTGTTTATGTCTGAAACGTGTCTTAAATCTGTCTTAAAATCTAAATAAGTTTATATATTACTAGGTTATATTTATACATTTAACAGTAACTTAGGAAGTTGTATTTTTCAGAAATAACAACAGTTTTTTCCCTTTTCTTACACTTCACACAAAATTACATAAAAATATTTCCCGTCATTTAGGCGTAAAAGATTGACAGACATATCACTATGATACGTGATCATCTGAATTCAGGTGTGAAAATGTCATTTGGGGTGATCCCTAGCATCAAAGTAAGCAGACGCATACTATGGTTACTCGGCATTGATGATATCTGAGTATATACATATGTAGAAACAATCATAAGCCGGAACCAATCCATATACTTCTAAAACAAATAAAAAATGGACACTTTCTAGGATTCAAATCTGAACCCTCCAGCTTCGTAGCAGGCGTGTAACTGTTTAACTAAGCTAAAATCCATTAAAAAAGAGTTCGCTCTTATAAAGAATTCGCTGATAGAATTTATAAATAGCGGTTAACATTCCTACAGAATTTGTTGTTTTAATTACTCACCATTACGTCATTTTACTTGGAAGTATCCTCAATCGACTATTATTAAAAGTTCTTTGACGCCTACTTACTAGTGTTACTGCTGAATAACTAAAGCTGCCTAAATTCTAGAAACTAACAGCTATCCTAATTCGGCTATTAAAGTATTACACAACCTTACTTACCATTCAACTTTATCAAAACTCTTACAATTCTTCATACTTTTTACATGAAAAATGCATTAGTTGTAGTAAAGTTACAGTTTTGCTGAATTTCTGACGGCAGTATTGCGTGACTCCTGGCCGTGAGCGTGCTTTGAACCTGCCAAAATCATCGAGAGTCGTTCGGAAAGTGATGGCTTGTAAAATATATAGGCGTTCCTTACTGACAAATGTCTTTCCTTTCCGCAAAGACTCTATGGACGGCCACAAGAGTCAAGGGGTTTTTCTGTTTTTGTATCGCAATTGGATTGACTATACTTACACCTTATGTTCATTGAAATAAGAGCCATGATCAGTTAAATGTCTGTACTTTTTGTCGCATAATGACAGACAAGGAAAAAACTAGCGCCGACACTATAGAAAACAAACATGTAAACATTATGGTTTAGAATATATTTAGAATGATTGATGGGTGATTGGGAGCGGTTGTGCCCTAACGCTTCCGTTCGACGAGGTCGACCAAATTGGTTTGAATTCATTCAATAATTTAGAGTGACCAAAGGTACTGGTCGTGTGGTGACGACAGTTAGGATACGTTTGTCACCACCCCAACTACTCCTGCGGGTGTCGTAAGAGTCGACTAAGGGATTGAAGTGTCACTGACCATTATTTGATAAAAGATTGATGATGGGCGTCATCATAGTGGGCACATTACTGCGATCGCTGATTTTGCGCTTGTATCGAAATGTACTACTTATTCTATGTTTGATTGAAGTAAAGAGTTGGTCGTAAGAAGACATTCTGTAGATCTGTTGGTTTGGATTTCAACTGCAATTATCTAGTAGACAAAATTTACGTACTGAATAACATATATTTTGACCTGAAATGTTACGTTTTCTCCACGTCACTCAACTACTCAAAAAAATCACGAAAATGTTGATTGGCTGAAAACGATAGTCGTTTCGACGTTTTCTCGGGTGCTAACTACTTTCAATTGGGCTATGAATTACAATGCAATAATAATAAAATACTACTGAATACTGTACTGGATTTTAACTCATATCTGAGATGATGGAGATATAAATAAAAATATTTACTGGGACAGCAAACACAGTCCAATAAAATGAGAATTGTCACTAAATACTGTATCGCCAATCCACTTGTCTTGCGTAGCGATTATGGACATTTATACCACCTATAGCCTCCACAGCCACACGCATTGGTAATAAATAGAAGAGGCCTTTGTCCAGGAGTGGACTGATAGGCTGGTGATACTTTATTGACACGTGAAAGAGCCCTTGAGATATTCCGTCCACATACTCGCCAAAAACGGCAATGTAACAAGTACGTGAGGAATTTATAAGAATGATTACGCCAGTGACGTCACCAGCATGGTCACGGTGTCAAGGTTTGCGGATTACGAGTTTCTATCGAATACTAAGCGTTGAGGATAATCGGTTATGACTGAAACTAGGTTGAGAAATAGACCTAGCTCCCTAATTATCTATCCTTCAGACCCTTCAGATACCACAGAGCTTATAATTTGGTAATAATTTTGACGTTTCTAACAAAAACGGTTTTGGTAGATAAACTGACAGACAGACAACGAATTGATCGTATAATGGGTCTCTTTCTTTAGAGGTACGGAACTCTGAAAAATGCTAGAAAAAAATCTAGAGCAAGAAAAAGGGAGCGTCCTAGATTTTTCCACAATTTGTCCTTTAAAAATTGAGATGAAGGTAAAAGTAGTTGCAGAGTTCAATCTTTTCGAATTTAATCTATATTTTTTGTTTTAAGACAAATGGAAAATAATATTTACAATTTCCTTATATTGTAATTATGCTATCATAAGATACTGCGAGTTGATTGTCAAATTCGTTTGTCCGATTCACTTCGGCGACCCCAAGTTACATTACCCTTTTGCCCTTTATAATAATCCACATAAACTCAATGATTTGTGATCACCTCCATAAAATAAAACAATTTTTATTGACTCCTCAACACTTACTAGTCACAACATGCATCGAATCATTCGCACTGATAGCGAATTCGATTCGATGACGCGATCAGTAGCATTCAAACGACGGGCGGCGACCGACGTTCGCTACGCCGCGACCACGAACGAAGTGTTCGAATTTCGAAGTGTTGTGTGTTTAAAGGTTTAAAAAAAGTGTTGTGTTTTTAATTTCGTTGTCAAGGTCGACTTAGGTTGTGCAATTTGGAAGCCGGCTTATCTTGTTTATTGCATTTGATTATTCGATTATCTGCATGTATACAATACCATGTGGTATCAGTGATAACGTAAAGATATGATAGTAAAGTGCCATTCAAGCTGAATGTTTAATCTAAAGGATTATGCTAGAGAAACATACGATTTTGAAAGAATATTTCTCAGCGTTTCTAATACAAGGAAAAACAACATTACAGTCGCTTTTTGCCGGTCTGATGAAACACGATTTAAATGGAAAAACTTCTTTTTTGAATACGTTTCTTGTTTTTATACCACCTTTACTTTACATATTCACCGGTTACATATAAAGATGCGGGCTAAAACATGCCGTCTTGTACGTACAGATAACTGATATAAATAAAATTCGATAGCCGAAATTATTGCTATAGCTTTTGTTATTATTATGAGATAGTAACAGTATGATAGCTTGGATAACATTATTAGATTGGACGACTTTACATTACCTAGTACATTGTAGTAAAAAAGACTGCACATATTATTTTAAAATTGCGTTCATTGTCATTGAGAGTTCCGACGTGCATTAACGTCAATAAAGAATAATATAAAAAAGAATGATTATAATAAGTAGCAATGTTATTATTTATCAATACTTGTTATCTTTACTTAATACAAGTTTGATGTCATAATAATGTAATATTATGTATTATCAATTTTGAAGTGAAGACTCGTGTGTATTATAGCGTACCAATTGTAGCAAGTTTTTAGTTTTAGAGACAGTATTCAGATATAGCTAATGTATTATTTAGGTTTCTGTTGCCATGTCCCTGCTTGGTGGAAGTAGGAATATATTTTATCACCACACCATCTCTTCCCATGAGTGTTGTAAGAGTCGACTAAGGGATTGAAGTGTCACCGATCATTCGTTTATAGAAGATTGATGATGGGCAGCAGCGTCATCATGGTGGGCACATTAGCGGACCGCAATCCGCTTGCCCAGCGTGGCGATTATAGGTATTTACCTCTTAATGCGGCAATACGCGTCGTTAATTGGAAAGACCTACCTACGTCCAGCAGTGGACTGTGATTTGATGTGTGTCCCATTCCTCCATGCACATATGTCGCAGACAGTTTACTTGTCAAAAAGTTTCAGGCATACTTGAATAGGTATCGATGGAAAGGACACAGATACATTTTTTCTTCGTAAATGCGCGACTCTGTCTTGCATTCAGCCCGGTCGACAGTTAAAAAAGTTAGTTTCCTTTTCGGTCCCAATTTTTTACAACACTATTGTTTTCAATGACATCATAGCCTGTTTCAGCAAAACGAAACCAAATATGCGGCGGAAACGCGTCTGTAGTTCATTGTTTTCCTCCGTCTGGTGGCTGACAGATTCTACGAAGATTCAATTAAAAATTAAATAGACATTCCAGATATTACGAGTAGAGTATGTATATATTAAAATATGATAGAACCGGGTTACTCACGCAATTTAAGGGCAAGGGTCCTCATCCGAAGCACCCTCGGTCAAGTGCCGACGTTGTACTTTAAAATTACGTGAGTAACCCGGTTCGATAGTATTTTAATATGAGTCTCACGTTAGTTATAATTCTTAAATTCCGGATATTCGTTGCATTATTTGCCTGTTCGCACGTAAACGAATGCACATCTAAACAATGTGGTAGCGGCGCATGCAAAATTGGACCAAAACAAACAGCCGCAGTGCTGAATAAATTATAGCCGACGGTGCATTGTGCAATATGCATGCGGAAAATTTAACACTAACTTTTTATTGCGTTCTGATATTTCCTCTTTAACACTAAAGCCTTGTTCATTTATTAAATTCATATTATGGAAAGGACCAGACACCTTATCTTAGACTGTATACAGATATAAATACGTAGAAGGTAAAAGTACACTTGACCAATTGCAACCATAGGCCATGACATTCTTATAATCTTTTTGTGGATTAGCCAAGTAAAGCACTTAGTTTTACAAATACATACTTACAAACTAATTTACATATCGAGACATGATTTAATAGAAAACTCGTTAGGTACTAGAAAACAGCTATCAGAGCAAGCGTGTTTCATGATGAAGTAAGGATACATTGCTAGCACGTAAAGATAAAATCAAGAGTGTATTGTACCGCAACCGCAGGGGAAAACGCGTCAATGGATGATTAATTAAGAAAACTTCACGCTTTCTCCTAGTTATTAAAATAGGAATTTCGCATTTAGAAAATGGACAATATGGACAATGTTGATACATACAGTCGGGTGCAAAATGGGGTCTCGATAATTTTTGAAGAATACTCTTACGCAAACCGTTTTGTTAAAATAATGTATGAAAATTTTGTCTTATACGTAGTTGTCTAATTTCAATCTTATTATTACTTTATAAGTGTTGTTGTATTGTGCCCAAATCTTTGTGTTTGGACCATTTCTAGCCACAGGTAGCGAATTGGCAGCGATCATACTATAGAATGCGTTCACGATACTATTTTTACACACTGCCATATGACATTGTTTTATTCTGCCGTTCTTGAAACTCTTTTCGGACTTATTTAGACCTTTTGCTCTTGAATTTAAGGGTTATGATTAATTTAAAGAAACGCATCTTAAGTATGGATGTTGTGTTTTCATTAGCTCTTTCACTAGTTTCAACATGTAATGGACCTCTTTGCGTGTCTTTGTCGTTCCGTGAGTTGTTTATTTATTTATCATATCATATGTTCTTTAAAATACGTGTACACAACATGCATTATAACTATTAATTGAATGATCCACGGAAAAAATATGTCCAGTACTTAAAAAAATCAGGGCAAATTCACACCTTATTCTGTTAAAAGTGAGGTGGTTTTTCCTTCTGTAATTTGAATTGACTATACATGTTCTTTCCGTGGACCCTTCAATTTTATTATGACATGTTTGTTGTAAATCTGATTATTGTTTTAACACCTTTAGTTATATTAGTTGCTTAAACAATGTTATTGCCAATAACATCAAAAACCGATTCATTTAGGTTTATGGTAAATATTTGTTCCTTTTTCATAGTTTGTTCATTGTTTCAAATTTCACATCGCATCGCAGTCCACTGCTGGACATAGGCCTCTCCTATTAACTATGCTTATGCGCATTTCGAGGTAAATGCCCATAATCGCCACGCTGGGCAAGCGGATTGGCGATCGCAGTAATATGTCCACTATGATGACGCTCTGCTGCCCATCATCAATCAAATCAAAAAATGGTCAGTGACACTTCAATCCCTTAGTCGATTCATACGATACCCGCGGGAAGAGTTAGGGTGGTGACAAATGTATTCTTACTGCCGTCACCACACGGGCATGTATGTAACCCTTAAGTACATTTAAATACTTCAAGTGCATATACTTAATCTTCGTCAAACGATTTCCGTTTTCCCTGTTATGTTAGTGCTAAAGAGTTTGTTACCGTCGATTAAATTGAAGGTTAAACGTCAAATTGTAATAACAAATGCTGCAACTTTTATTGCCAAAATTAAGGTATCAAGGTTGGAGTTAGTCATTTAGTGCGGGCAATTTGTTTAGATATAATCCAAGGTCGGGGTCGTGAATTTGGTATTCTAATGGGTACCGGTCTTGTTTTGTTTCCGTAAATGTTCGCTTTAGACATAAACTTTGGTGTCTTCAATATTGTTCATCATCAGCCTATGTTAGTCCACTGCTGGACGTAGGCCTCTCCTATTAACTATGCGTACTCATTAGGAGGTAAATGCCTATAATCTCCACGCTGGGCAAACGGGTTGGCGATCGCAGTAATGTGTGCACTATGATGACGCTACTGCCCATCATCAATCTTCTATTAAAGAATGGTCAGTGACACTTCCATCCCTTAGTCGACTCTTACGAGACCCGCAGGAGTTGGGGTGGTGACAAATGTATTCTTACTGCCATCACCACACGGCCAGTATTGTTAACACACTTTCATTAGCTCTTATAACTATGTTATAAAATCTTGTAATCTTAATTTGACCCACAGTCCGTTCTTCCCGGAAGTCCCGGGTTCGAATCCTGCTTATAACATTTGTATTTTCAATTTCTTCCCCAACAAGTTTCAGCCACACTCATAGTATTATTATAATAACATTTAGAGACTGCTTTTGTTGTGTCCCCTACTTCATATTTTGCAAGGTGCTCCTTAAAAGATGACATCACAAACCTGATTTAAAAATAAATATAAGCAACGGAAATCTTAAATCACATTATAAAACCAGTTCTAAAATCTATGCCACTATTAATATTAATAGGTCACTAGATAAGTTTTGCAATAGGAACAGTCGCTATCAGGATATACACTGTGTTTTTATTGAATTCCGTTAAATTTAACAGGCTGCTTGGTACGTTAATTGGAGCTACCTGGTATATTGCTTTTAGTCGAATTCGAAAAAAAAATGTTTTTTTCGTTTTCATACATAATAAATGAAATGGTAAGTGTGAGAGAACCTTAAGAATAAGATCTCAGGTGACTGACGGCACATGTCAAAATAAGTAACATTAGGTTGTAATAAAGGTTGCAATACACTTGTTCAGTCATTAAGCTTATTTTTTTAATAACTCAATAACAGTAAGAGTTAAGATAGGTACTAGTTTCTTAGACAAATTGATAATTTTTTACCTAAATAAGCTTCCCTTTAATTTAACGGAAATCAATAAAAACACGGTGTATTGTAGCGTCCGGGGCTCTCAGAAATATCTGAACACGTCTCTATCGTTATGGCAATAGAGGCGTGTTCAGATATTTTTGAACGCTCTGGACGCTACTACGAACAAATAAAACATGGAAGCCACACGCTATATCAAATTGCCTTTCAAAAACGGTCCTGAATTTTAGTTGACAAATGTCACCCTCTCTTCAATGCATCACAGTAATTAATTTCAATATCAGCCTATAAAAACTTAAACCGCCATTTAAAAATAGTTGTGATTGGTCCGTCAAAGTTTTGACTGGCTATATTCTACACGGTGCTCGTGAGCATTCCGAAAGATTTTAATGCTGGATTCCTGACCACATTTAGAGTCTTTAATGTTATAAAAAATTTCCTGGATTCGGCTTGGTTTCAGAGATAATCAACCTTTCTTCGAAATAAGTTTTTCGACGTAACTCGCCATTTAACTTCTTTATGATTACAATGTGTTCTAATATTAGCACACCTTTTGCCTGACAATCAAAAAATACGAATAGATTTGACGAAATAACCTGTATCTAAAAAAACAATTGAAATAAATAATTTAAACAAATTGTTGTTATGATAAAAAGTACTGGAAATGTTAAGAAGTATTCAAAAATACTAAAAAATTAAAAAAAAAAAATTTTTTTTGGTGGAATTGACTTTTGGTCTCATAATATTTTATGTTTATTTTGATGCCTAGAATGCACAGTTAAAATCTTTCGCAATGCTCGCGAGCACCGTGTATAAACATTTGTCAAAGATGTTGCGCCGAAATATACACGGTGTTAAGAAAAGCGCTATGTCCTGCCCATCTTGGCACAATTGAACAATTGTGTTTGGGGGCATTTTTGAGCTGGCGTTAGACGTCCATGTTACATATGGTCGCAGGGACGCTACGATATATCTGATAGCGACTTACAAATTTTGTACAAGTGTAAAACCAAAGAGGTGGCCTACCAAATATACTTTTAATATACTGTCTTTCCCAGGCAACGTTTGGCGGTAAAACGTTTATTATTTTCATGTAATTACAAAAAAATATTAATTTGTTGCAAATCTTCTATTGACTCTTGTATACATTTAATGTGCGATATTATGCGCAAGCGCACCTCCCTTTTGATTAACGTCCCGTATCTGGGTCACTGACCCCATTTAGGGCTTTTGGGCGACGTCCAAAGACAACGCTATCATAGATCCAGTTTGGGTTGTTCAAATATTATTGTAGATTTTTTGGTGACATCATTACTTGGGCAGTGTCGTCTAACGCGTTTGATGTTGTGATCCTTTGTGAATGAATATATTTATTTAAGACTAAGTCCATTTGCCATGTGGTGACAGTAACCACCCTAAAGGTGCATCCAGACCAAGCGAACATTCGCCATTCTAACCTCCCACTCTACGAAATTCGATCGTTACACAAAACGTGATTGGTTGATTTCGTAGAGCGGGGGATAGAACAGCGAATGCTCTTTTGGTCTGAATGCACCTTAACTCTTCCCGGGGGTGTCGTGAGAGCCGAAAGAGGGATTGAAGTGTCACCGACCATTCTTTGATAGATTGATGATGGGCAGCAGCGTCATCATAGTGGACATATTACTGCAATCGCCAATCCGCTTGCCCGGCGTGGCGATTATGGACATTTGCCTACTATTGCGTCTACACGGATAGTTAATATGAGAGGCCTAACTCCAGCAGTGGACTGAGTTAGGTCGATGATGTATTTATGTAAGACCATAATAAAATGATTAGTGTTTAAATTGGCTTTTTAACCGTTAAATTACTCTGAGACTTGGTTGAAATTACACGACCTTCAAAAATTGAAAGTGTGACAGTAAACTACATGTGAATGTATTGAAATACAGAGACGATGACATTGACACTGACATTGAAAAGTCTATGTGTCATTACTTACCCCGTTTAATAAATAGATATTGTGAATATTATTTGTCTACTCTCGTTGGAGAAACGGGGCCCTATCTATAAGAATAGTGGACCTAAATCCTAGTGCTAACGAGTTATTCACACACTTCGTAATGTCCGTATTTTGGAAGAACGCCGCCATTGGGTCATTGGTCTAAATATAGAGATTACTATATGTCATAATTCACTCGCTTACTCTCTTGTTTACAGTATCATACTCCGATACCGGCTTTTGAAGTTATAGTAAAATAACCACTAAGTACAGATTACGTCGTTAATATTAATCGTTAATATTATAATTATGTTATGTTTATAATGTAACGGCCTTATTCATAAAAATTCCTTGTTGAAGGTTTGAGGGGCCCAATAGTTATCGAGCCGATAAGTCTTGTTGAACGGTTTATAAGAAGTGTTATTCATAAACGCTCAATATCTCTCCGATAACTGTTGAGCCGCTGTTGAACGGATTAGACGCGTTATGTTGGCGCCTTGACAAAATCATAGACAAAAATGTGGTCTCACCGCAAATTAAAAAAAAGTTTGACAGCTGTCTGGCGGGAATTCGCAAATATTTCCTAATTCCTTGTTACTTACTTTTATCTCAAATAATTATATTATCATCATCTTGAACCTGAAATTATTAGGTACTTACTACATATTCTTTTACCTAGGTAACTAATCAAAACAGTTAGCTTTATGATTAGGTACTTGCGATGACGGTCAGATAACGAAACATAATTGTATGGCTAGTTAGTACCTAGGTATGGGCAGTTAGTAGTACGGGTAAGTAATAAATAAATATTTACTTCCTTGCGACCCCAACACCTAAAAAATTGTAGTTAGAACCTGAAGTTCTGGTGTCAGGCCAGCTCCTCTGCGATCTTTCTTCAGGTCTTCTTTCACCAACTCTACTATATACAAAACAGTCGCCTTATTAAAGCGGTATCGCCGCCTAAATTCAACATCGGGCAGATTCTCAATGGGATCTGCCCTTATGTTATATATTTTTGGACGCCGCGGCGGATTACACAAATTATTTATGGCATCAATAGCGTTTAAGGCCTGCATGATGGAGTCTCACTGCGTATTGACGTTGAAGTTGAAATGGTTGAAAAACTATAAACAAAATTTTAAATTAAAAAAGTTGGAGATTAGTTTTCCCACCATTTCTGATTCGTGGAATTTTGCATGTAGAGAAAATCGAAACTGCGTAACTACTTACAATAAATCATCGGATATTTATTTTAAATACCTATCTAAATATAATTAAGTATCTCTGGATACATATTTAATAATAATCAGATGAATAGACGATATAAAAAACTATACACCAAATCAGACTTTCATACCTTTATCTTTTCTCTTCTGCCTACTTTAAACGCATGGTTATGCACCTGTTAAAAATCAGCTGATCAAAATTTTGGCAGCCATCTTGTTAAATAAGAAGTTATAAGACCGTTATAGAAGGGTCCTCGGCTCTATAACTTTCGGGGGATTTATAGTAGGTTTGAGCGGCTGAATAGCGCTATTGAACGTTTATGAATAACGTTTTTAGCCATCCGGTCAACAACGACCCATCAGCGGGCGCGTAACTTTTTATGAATAAGGCCGTAAGAGTTTACCTAGGTAATTACTAAAAATATCAGTCTAAAGATTTGTCCATCCTGATTATAAAATTTGCGTAGTAAGCTTTAAATGTTGACTGTATAGCAGAATGACCTGGGGTCTTTTTAGGTTCTATGAATGTTATACTTCGTCATTTGTATAAGGTACCGTACCTCCTTCAAATGACAAAGTACCACTTTGTAACTTCGGCAAAAATGATGCCACCAAAATTAGGCGGTTGAAACGCTCAGATATTCACCCGCTTATACCTAGAATACTTTAAAATCAAACTATTTCGAACATTATCGATCGGCACAGCCGTTTTTGAATAACTACGGAACCCAACACTGAGCATGGCCCGACATACTCTTGGCCGGTTTTTTAACACGTTCGACGCCGATGACACGCATATGTGACCGAAAAAACTGTACTATCAGATAATTTCGATCGGTATAGTATTAGCACTTAGTGAAACAGTACCGGAGGCGAACGTGTTAGTTAAGTATATCTACGTTACACGATATGCAGGGTCGTAAAGGGCATTTCTCAGAGCGTTTCAACCGCCGTGACTTCGGTGGCAACATTATTACCCGAATTCCGTGGGAATCTCAAATTTTTTTGGACATATTGGTAGTTATCAACTTCGTCTATCAATATATCCAATAGTTCTTGCATCTCTCCCGGGATTCGTGTGATAAGGAAATGCCCTATAACAAAATACAGACGCCTCTATGAATATGCGTGTCTTTCATAATTTTTGATAATGACCACACAAATCTGTCAATCGCCCTGTTTTTAGTGAAGGGCATGTTAAATACGATTGACGGACTGTCAACGTGCGAATGATTATCTATTTACACCTATCTAGTAAGCCAAACTACTATATATACTACTATGTTGTACATTACTGTAACTACGAAATCTTTAAAAAGAAAGATATACAGATCGATTTTTTTGTTATTCAAAAATCACCCTGTATTATTGACAATCTTAATCAAATTGACCTAGTCTCAGAGTAAGCTCAATTAAGGCCTGTGTTGTGGATTTAAACAACTATATTATATAAAGAATAAATATTTGTGATAAAAACCCAAATAAACACGTTTGCCAGGAATTAAACCCGCTACCTAACAAAGCAAATGCAGTGATAAGTAGGTATAACTTACACAACGTAGTTCGAAAAAATTATGACACGCCCTTATGTCGCACAAAGGTCAAATATTGCTGGTATTTTTACATAATGCGATTTTGTTTTGAAAACGGTGTCAGAGTGTCAAGATTAAGCGGTCACCGCACCGGCGCGGGCTGCGCGCGCACCATTTCCACGCATTTTCCAATCGAATCGCCCAGTCACCGACATAACCTCAAATGTCGAACAGCTGTTTTATCCAATACTTTCTACACGCTCTAAATTACTCTAAAACTACTCTATTTACTCTAATAACTTTGAAATGTTAATTGACAAGCGCGCTAGACGCGCCGGCCGCTTCCGAATGATTTAAAATTAGAATCGTAGTTTTTTCGATTTACGGCTTTCTGGCTACCATTCAGTTTTGAGACAGTACGTTTGTCAGCTGTATTCTTAACTCTTTTCTCTCTAATTTATCTTGAAAATCATCTATTTTATTTACTTATAGTAGTTTATTTAATTTTGTAATAAAGAACCGGTATTTATTTAGGTATAGGTTACATTAGTTTATAGTGATGAGCAGACGTTATGTGAAATGTGTGAGTGTTTAAAACGGACTTAGTGTTTGTGTATAATTGACTATGGAGGAGTACGAGTATGATTTCGCGTACGAGTGTCGGGTTGGTATTCTGTACATTTTATAGCCTTATTTATTTAAAATTAAACGCAGAGGTCGCACCCTAGAGGTGTTATGACCTAATAGTTGTGAAAGTTAGTCACAATTTTAGAGTTTGTGTTTTATAACTGTTATACATGCGAACTTGTTCTATCATAAACACGCAAACAATTTTGTATTCTTATTTTATTATATTTAGTAACATACCACCAGCCTGGTCAACGGAAATAAAAATTACATTACATTACATTATTTTGGCAACAAAATATATTGTTGTCAAATGTTTCCATATAAATAATATTTTGGATTATGCCCAAAGTTAGTTTTTTGTGTTTGTATTCAGATTAAATGATCACTGCGGTAAATAAGTAAATCGTTAAAATATTACTTAAAATTACTTACAAAAATATTGGTCACAGAATTTTACCCTATCTAATTAAATTAACACCTTCGTTGCTGCAATTAGAGCAACTTACAGTTTTTTTCTATAATCAACGTTGTTAGCCCAACTGTACCGCAGTGAATGTGTTAATTACAGATTTTTTTGCTCTTTATAAACTATTTTGTAGTTCATCATTTCATTTTAAAAAAGGTAAATGCTTAACTTTTTTCTAATGCTACACACGAAATATATGACGTTTATTTTAAACATTAATCACATTATATTTTAAAGACAAACGGGTCTTAATCGCGTAAACCTGCCTGCGACCACGGATGTAACGTCATGCCCGAAACGTCAGGATATAATTAAACGTAAGTTTACGCGATTAAGACCCGTTTGTCTTTAAAATATGAGTGATCATCGTGAAAGTTTAAATCAATATATTAATCAAATTGATGCGAACTAATTCATCGTTCCTTATTTATCAGTTTTATCACTTTGATATATGTAGTAGAAAAAACAAAACATATATTATCAAGGACTTATAAGTATCTATGGACCTCTTAATTTTTGTAAAATCCAGACAACCACCAACTAGACTAAGCATGTGTCTTCTGTTCCAGCGCCTCGTGGAGGCGATGGCCCCCCGCTCGGCTCGCTCGTTCCGACAGGAATTCAACATGCAGGATCTGGCGAGCTCTACGGAGCACACGTATACTACCACGTACACCTCTGAACAGTAAGTTGCTTTATTGTGGGAAACTTTTTTGATATGGTGTACCGCTTAGTAGTATTGTTAGTCTAAAAGTTTTGGCAACATTTTGACGTTAAATAAATCTTCATAATTGGTCGTAAAACTGGTCACAATGGGACTTTTCCAAGTTCGAAGTTACCATGCTTCGATAAGTGATACATTACAGTTGAAATACTGAAATAGATTTTTACTAACCGAATTTATCAAACATATTGAATAGATAAATATTTACAGCGGCCCTATCCTACCGCGAAAAACGAAATTCGTAAATTTGGAGGATTTGTCTCTCTCACTCTAATGACGCCTTCGTATGAGTGACAGATAAAAATTCTCGAAATTTACGAATTTCAATTTTCGCGGTAGTAGGCCAGGTTGTATTTTATAGTGGCAATCTCTTTAAGGGCCCATTTAGTATCGAAATTCAAAATTCTAACACTGAAATATGATAATTTAATCAGCCTAACTTAGTTACTTACATCCTTTAGACAGCAACACATTAAATGTATTCTTCAATTCACTTTTATTTTTTGTTTGTGTCATATTTGTATTAGTTTCTAAACAGAATTCTTCTAAACAGATACGTCAGGACGTCACATTCGACAGAGCTAGACGGGCACGCGCCCATATCGAACGGCAAACTAGTCTCGCCAAATTACGCCAAAACTGTCGAAGACGACCGACCTGACATAAGGAATCTCAAACGAGTACACACGATGTACGAAGGACCCAACATAGTAGAGTCCAGAGGCATCGTACATCCAGTAACAAAGGAAATCCTCACTGTCGGACAAGCTATAAATATGAGGATACTCGACGTCCGAACGGGCAGATTACTATCATCGCCCGAAACGAGACAAACCATGACGATAGAACAAGCAGCAAAACAAGGTCTCATTGACCCTAAACTCGCTGCAAGATTAACAGGACCTTGTGGAACTACGGAAGATGGCATCGAAGTTACCTTACTAGAAGCTATTCAGAGCGAACTATACGACGCTGAACAGGGACTGGCGGACCCAGCGGAGAAGAGAATAAAGGTAACAGTCCAAGAAGGTCGCACGCAAGGAATGAGTATTTCTGACGCCCTGAACAGGGGACAAGTTGATTTACAAAACGGTCTCTACAGACTGCCCAACGGCAGCTACATAACCATTGCCGAAGCGTATCAGAGGGGTTACCTCATCTACAATGAGATTATCAAAATTAAATCCAGCGTTCTGTCTCTATCTGACGCGATAAATCAAGACCTAGTTGACAATAATGGCTGGATTCTGGACAGAAATTCGGGCGATAAATTCCAATTAGATGTCGCTATCAAAAATGAATTGATCGACCCCAACGTTAGGGAAATCGTTGATCCTAAACGCGATGTAAAAATAACGCTTGCTGAAGCGATAGAGAAGAATATTATAAATACTAAACATTCAAAATACGTACATAACGTGACTAAAGAAAAGCTCTCATTTAAAGACGCGGCGAATAAACGCTTAATTTGCAAACCCATGACACTTAAAGACGCTTGTGACCATAATTTAATGACTAACGACGGTAAAATTCTATCACCAGCTAAAAGAATACCCTTAAATATATTAGAATCTATTTCAGTAGGCGTACTAGATAGCGATAGCGTAAAATGTGTGACGGATACTAAATCGGCTCAGTTGCTAACCTTATCAGAAGCATTAGGCGCGTTTATCATCCAACCCGATAGTAAATTCAGGGATAATCTAACCGGTGAGATATGCTCCATCCCTGAAGCAGTAGATCGTGGTCTGATCACGTCCGTATCCCAAAGATCTATTTTCGATATCGACGGTTTCAGAGACCCTAAAACAGGCGAATTCGTCTCATTCAACACTGCTATGAGCCGTGGCAACCTTAAGTATGTCAACGGCGAAACATTCCTTAAATCGGAAAGCGGAGATTTCGTCTTCCTGGAAGACTGCACGAAAGTCTCCATCGTTAGGCCTGAAGTGCTAGAAATGTTCAATCGCAAGGTAGGTATTTACGAGAACGGAAAAGAGCTCAGTGTGCTAGATGCAGTTTTCAAAAATATTCTTGACCCTAAAACCGGTTACTTACTCGATGCCACAACTAAAAAACCCATTCCTTTCAATCAAGCCGTCGAAATCAACATGATCACGCCCGAAGGAGCAGCACTGTTAAATTCTCTTCTAAACATTACTCTAACGTTACAAACTGTTACTAAAACGGTTAAACGGTACGTCACTGTTACTAATACGAATACCTCGCAAAGATCCGCAACGATTATCACTTTCGCGGAAGCGGTCAGACGAGGTCTCATTGATGAAAGCACTCGGACCTTCACAGACCCACTGACAGGCACTGTCTTCCCTATACAACAAGCTTTAGACGAAGGCCTGCTAGGTGTCGACAACAATGAGCCCCGCGTCATCCAGTTACAAGACCGCGTTGATAAGAAAGATCTTGTCCCAGGGCAATTAGTCGGAATCAAAATCACGAAAAAATCTTACATACAGGACTTGCCGGTTAGCCCTGAAAGCAAAGTCCAGGGTGACTCTCGTCCTGAAACTGTTAAGAGTCCTGAACAAGTCCGAGAAACTATCCAACCCTCGAACATCTCCATGCACGAAATTAGAACATCAAAGTCAATTGTCACAGAACCCTCTGTAACCTCGCTTACTATTAGGAAAAACACCATTGAGCTACCACGCGGTGGCTGGTCTCTCAAAGACGCAATAGATCAGCGTCTGTTTGACCCAGAATCCGGAACTTTCACTATCCCAGGAACTGATAGGGTTCTCGACTTTGAAGAGGCCTTAAAACTTAACATAATCAATCCTGATACTGCTATGGCAATCGACCCTAAAACTAAGAAACAAATTCCTCTTGACAAAGCCCTCGAATTCCACGTACTTGATAATACTGGACGATACAAGCAAATCTCGGGGACAGTTAGTATGAAAGTAGCAATTGAACGAAAACTAGTAATTTTCTTAAAATCGTCCGTTTCTATGTCAACTCAGAAAGTTATAACAATCACATCAGTGGCCGGTATGCCAGACAAAATGGAAATCTCTGAAGCACGTGACTCCGCTTCTCCTTATGACGTAACTACAGAAGACCAGTCCGCGCTAGAGCCTGTCCAAGTAACCCCTGGAGTTATATTTGACCCCGCTACTGCCTTGGTTATATCTACAACTTCCGGAGTTTCAGAAAACGTTCTCGAAGCTGTAGATAGAGGCGTCATCCCGGCAAATACAGTTAAAGTTATCGACACTCAAACAGGCATTCCTATAACAATCAACCAAGCGGTAGAACGAGGTATTATTGATAAGAAAACAGGGGAATATAAAGATAAATCTGGTAAGAAAATGAGCCTTACCGAAGCTGCTCAGATAGGGCTCATTGCTGTGGTGGGAGCTCCATTGGTAGGCGCGTCTAAAATTATTCAAGTCGTTAAAAACACTATGGTGGTAGATCCGCGAACTGGGCAGAAAGTGCCAATGGAAGTAGCTTACGAAAGAGGTCTGGTCGATCCAGTAACCTTTAAGAAATACGAGGAATCCTTAAGAGACAAGACTCCCGATAGTGACTCTACCGATAAAGCCCATAGGGCTCCAGGTACTAGTACAACGAAAGTTTCTCAGGCCACAACTAAACAAATTTCAGTAGGTGCAGCTGTATCAGAAGGCTTTATCACAGTAGAATCTATTCAAAACAGTCTCTCAGCCGACACCAGGCGAGTCACTGAGATACCCGTTGATAAATCTAAAGTACTTCACCCTGCCGATGTCATTCAAATAGGTAAAGTCCGACAAAAACCTAAGTACAGCGTCAATGTAACTAAAGAAAAGGTAATTGAACATTTTGAAACAAAACCAATCGTATTACAAAAGCTTAGGAAACAAGTAGTTACACCTTTAGAAGCTGTTGAAAAAGGACTGATTGACAAAGAAACAGCTACTATTTTGGAAGCAGTTAAGATTTACAAAGATGAAAATGAGTCGCCCATCACACTCGAAAAAGCCATCCAGAAGGGTTTAATAAATGAAAATACTGGAAAGATCGTTGATCCTCTACATGGTGACGTAGTTACTATCAAAGAAGCCCTGAAGAGAGGCTTGCTGGATGGAGAAGGTCAAGATGAGGTTTTGATTCCTCTGGCAAAGAGTCTATCGATTCCTGAAGTCTTAGAGCAAGGATTATTAAACCCGGCTACCGGAAAAATAATCCACCCAGAAACTGGTAGCCAATTGACACTACGAGAAGCAATCATTTGCGAAATCGTTGATCCCTTGTCAATGGTTACTGTTGCTCCAGGCAGACAAATAACTCTAGCTGAAGCTATTGAAAGGAATATCATTGATAATGACAAAAACGTGCTTAAAACTAGCGAGGGGCCACTAGATTTAGTCACAGCCGCAAATGCCGGTGTTTTCCCAGAGCCCAAAATCGTTAAATCATCCGAAAATATTCCACCTGCAGCCATGACGCTCTCGGTTGCTATTAAACAAAACGTTATTAACCCAAAAACGGGTGAGATCAAGCATCCTCTAACGGGAAAACTAATTCCAGTTCAGGAAGCCGTTAAACAAGATCTTATAATGGCTATACCGTACCCACAGTCCGAGGAAACTATTACGCTGGAAGAAGCTTTGGATAAAGGTGCAGTGAATTTAAAAGACGCCACTTTCAAAGATCCAAAAACCAAAGAAATTATTCCGCTAGATAAGGCAATGGAACAAGGCCTCTTGGCAGTAAAACCGAACACAGAAATAATGGGAGGTGTAGTTACAACAATAACTGAAACATTCACATCCCAGCATACAATAACAACGAAAATGATTGAACTTCTAGCTGATTATGTGTTGGTTAACGCCAACGAAGTTCAGAATACTAAGACTGGTGAAGTAATCACAATAGAAGAGGCACGAGAAAAGGGCATAATCAGAGACGAGCAGGTAAGCAAAGAACAATTTACGACCAGCGATACAAATATTAGCTTCGAAGATGCGCTCACACATGGGTACATCAACATTGAGCAAGGTACGTTCACTCATCCAAATACTGGAGAAACCATACCTATTGCTGAAGCTGTCAGCACTGGGCTATTAAATACCGAGGTACCTAAAGAAGTGACTGAACCAAAACCTAAAAGTGAAATGGAAATGCTTGACTTAAACGAAGCATTTGATCTTTTGTACGATGAAAGATCCCAGAAGTTTAGAGATCCTAAATCTCCTAACAAAACCATTACATTCAAGGAAGCTTTGGAGAAGAACATTATTAATCCTGAATCAGTGATTTATAATATTGAAGCTGGTAAGCCAGTTACGTTAAAAGAGGCAGTAGACTCGGGTCTGATCGATAAAAAGACAGGTAAATTAAAGGAGCCGAAAACCGGAAAATCAATAGACGTTAAAAACGCAGCCAAAATGGGCTTGGTAGCCGTCGTTGCTGCCCCAGTTCTTGCTGGCATGGCCGTTGTTCAAGGAGCTAAGTTAGTAACAAGCAAACTTATGAAACCGAAACAAGAAACCGCCCATGTAACAGAAACGACAGGCCAAGTCATCGCGGAAAAGCCACTTAAAACAGTTGACGTTCGTAAAATTGAGGAGCCTAAAAAATCTGAAGTTGAACATCACGCAGTGGCTCCAAAACCAGCTATAGGGCCTGCTAAAACTTCACAGTCACAAGATGTTGCTGTAGAAGATCTTAAGTCTGTAACAATTAAAACGATTGTAACTGAAAAGACAACTGAAGTTAAACCTAAGCCAACAAAGGCTTCACCAACCAAGAAAGAAGATCCTAAATCGCCACTTCAAAAAGAAACCACTGTAGTGGAAACCAAAAAGTCAGAAATAACACCTTCAGTAATCAAAACCGCTGATCGTGAAGTAGTTCAGGAAAAGCCTAAAGAAATAAAATCAAAAGAAACAACTCCTACACAGGATAGTCCACAACAAACTCAAACGCCACAAAAGGCCTTACTGGAGGAAATTAAACAACAAAAGACGACTAAAGGTCAGATAACAGAGAAACAAGAACAGTTATCCCATGTATCCCATGTAGATTCTGTTGTTCATGATACAAAGGTTACAGAAGTAAGACCGGGACAAACACCCGGGCAGTTAGTTGAAACCGTGAAAGAAGGGCCAGTTATACAAGAATTTAGAAAGACGACTCCTGAAGGTGACGAAATAACGACTATCGTTAAAACAATTGTAACGACGTCAGAGCCCACTGAGTCTATTATTGAAGCCGCGAAAGAAGGGCCAGTGATACAAGAATTCCGAAAAACAACTCCAGAAGGTGACGTAATAACGACTATTGTCAAAACAGTTGTTACTACATCTGAGCCCACTGACATTATTACTAAAACGTTAAAAGAAGAGCCAGTTATCCAAGAATTACGAAAGACAACTCCCGAGGGTGACGAAACAACCACTATTGTTAAAACAGTTGTGACTACATCTGAGCCCACTGAGTTAATTACGGAACACACGACCAGTACAGTAGTTACAAAATCTTCCAAAATAACAACAGTCGAAGTGACACAAAATGAATCCACATCTTACCACGTAGTTACTGAAGAATTTTCTGCACCTCATGGGTATTCTGAAACGACTGTTGAGAGCTACGAGACTAAGTTCTCAGACGCTCCAGATGAAACAGATAAAACGGTAGCAGACAATGTACATGTCGAAAAGATGGCACCAATAAAAGCAAAACCTGATGAAAAACCGACTACCCCTGACCACAAGGAGAAGCCGTCGCCGTCAAAGGATGATGTTGCTCCAAAAACAAACATTCCAAGAGACCAATCATCTTCTGTCGACATTGTAAAGGTGGCACAAGAAATACAATCAACTTCAAAATCACTAGAAAAACCAACTATTGCTGGCCGTAAGGAAGACTCGCCGTCTAAAGATGATGTGGCTCCAAAATTAAAAGACCAAACGTCCCCCGAAAAAATTAAAAAAGCAGCACAAGACGTGCAATCAACTACACCAGTGGAAGTGGCCCCGGGTATAGTTTATGATCCTAAAACAGCTGCCGTAATTTCCACAGAAACAGGATTACCAGACGATTTACTGAAAGCTGTTGATAAAGGAACGATATCTAAAGATGCTGTTAAAATTATCGATCCAAAAACAAATAAGGAAATAACTCTAAAGGAAGCCCTCGCTAAAGGTGTAGTAGATAAAAAGACGGGCGAGGTCAAAGATAAAACCGGGAAGAAAATGAGTTTTGCGGATGCTGCAAAACTCGGCCTTGTGGCTGTAGTTGGAGCTCCAATATTAGCAGTTTCAAAAATAGTAGAAGTCGTGAAAAATACCTCTATATTAGATCCTAAAACGGGTGATAAAGTTACGGTAGAAGAAGCTCACCGACGAGGTTTAATCGACCCAGACACATACAAACGTACTGTAGAAGTTGTGAAGGTTCATTCACCTGCACATGGGGTTGAAATAAGCGAAATTACACCAGCTGAGGCATTAGCTATTGAAAATGCTTCTAAGGTACCTAAAAATGTAGAGGGAATTGAACAAATTTCTACTCAAACATCAACACGTCCAGGTGAAGTAACTATCACAACCACTACGCAATACAAACCTGTAGAATCTGTGACAACGACAACGTCCTCAGTCGAACACAAAACATTAGAAGTCGTAGTTACTAAACACACATCTATTGAACACGATCCCAAGACAGTATCGGCAATGCTCATTGACGCTGAAAGACAACCTCTTAGAGTCATTGATGAAATAACTGAACAAAACGTCACTAAAGTTAAATCTGAACAAGTGCAGATACTTTACGAAAACATTCCATTAATAGACGCAATCGTGCAAGGCAAGATTGAACCCAAAGTTTGTAGAATTATTATTAATGGCATAGAATCACCCTTGACAGTACAAGACTCTTTAGAGCAGGAACAAATAAGTAGATTCACACCCGTAGATGTAGTCTCGAAAAACGTAGTCATAGTCAGAGAGTCGAGACCAAAATACAATGTAGCCATTTCACAGAAACTCACTCCCGAAGAGCTATCAGAAATGGGCGTCTACGACATTGAAAAACAAATCTTTTTGAATCCTAAGACAGGTGCCAAAATATCTTTCGAAGAATTAGTTTACGGCTTGCAAATTTTCGACCCTGAGACTATTTTAGTCAAAGATTTAACTTCCAAATCTGATAACTATGTTACATTCGACGAAGCGATCGCACGGCCCATTATCGATAAAACAACTGGCCATATGGTTAATCCAAAATCAGGGAAACGAGTTCCATTTTTAGAATGCGTACAAGTAGGCTGGGTTGTTGAGAAGCCCGAAGATGTGTCGGTACCTGAACAACTTAGTATCGAATCGGCCTTAGAACAAGGATTGTATAATCCTAAGACCGGTGAAATTAAGGATGTCAACACGGGTGCATTAGTACCCATTGGTTCAGCGGTTGAAAGCGGTCTTGTTGATCATGAATCACTCCTCATCAGAGTACCTTATTCAAACGAGAGCATAACATTATCTGATGCCATTGAACGCGGCATTGTTGAAGTAAGACATGGTGTCGTAACAATCATTGAAACTCAAGAAGTTATAGAAATATCTGTCGCTATACAGAGAGGTTTGATTATCATCTCAAGAAGACCGATTTCAATCGAAGCTGTTATCGAAAATGACATGTATGAACCCAAATCTGGAAAAATTAAGGACACCGTAACAGAACAGCTCGTCACTGTTAAAGACGCTGTAGAAAGAAACATAGTTCATCCCACGATTTCCGAAATCAAGGACACGCAATTAGATAAGTTTGTACCGTTATCGGAAGCTCTTGACACTAAGCTTATTATACCTGAAACTGGTAAACTTGTAGACAAAAAGACTGGAAAACACATTCCATTAGATGATGCATTGAAAAAAGGGTTAGTCGCAACCAAAGCGGTCACTTACTCTTTGTTCGATGTCATCGAGCTAGGTTACTATTCCCCTGACTCGTGCAAAGTTTTGGACCCCAAAACTGGCCAGACTATTCCCCTTAGTAAAGCAATTACACAAGGACTCGTTGATCCTTCAGACGTTAAAATTAAAGAAGATAAATCCGAGGCAGTCGTACCATTTGATCAGGCTGTTAAATCTGGCCTAATTGACTTAGAAAAAGGAATAATTACAGCACCTGTTCTAAATCTTAAAGACGCTAGCGAAAAGGGCTACTTGCTAAGTGACAAAAAGCCATGGACGTTGCAGGAGGGCCTGGTACAAGGCTGTTACGATCCAGATACTGGCTTGCTAACCATCAATAATGCTACTATGACCCTCGAAGATGCTATTAAAATCGGAAATATTAACCCGGAGGCTGTGAGCGTCAGGAATTCTGTAACTGGTGACATGATCTCTCTATCAGATGCTATTAAGGCTGGCATCATAGACTCTAAAGAGGGTAAAGTTAGGGATCCAATTCAAGGCGATAAAATTTCTTTAACGGACGCATCTGAGCGTGGTCTCATAGTCCCGGCTAAACGCAAACTGAGCTTGCCCGAGGCAGTTTTCAAGGGCTACTATGACCCTAAAACTGGCAAGTTCTCGCATCCTCAGAGTAAAGAAAAGATTCCGACCGATAGAGCTATTAAGAAACGCATGTTAGATCCTCAGTCCACCTTAGTTCACGCTGGTGGAAAAGTAATACCGTTTGAGTTTGCAGTAGACAAAGGTATTGTAGACAGCAGGACCGGTACAATCATATTAGGCGAGGAAAGGATAGATTTCCGCGAAGCGTTTGAAAGAGGCATCTTGGTAGAAGTTAGAAAACCGCTTTCACTTATCGAAGCCATTGAAAAGGGCGTTTACAATGAGATCACTGGTCTTTTCATGGACCCTCAGTCCGGTAAGAAATACACTTTAACTGAAGCTATTAAATTGAACCTAATCGATCCCCACTCAGTCCATATTCAAGACAATAGATTAGGTAAGTGGGATAAGATCACAATTCCTGAGTCACTGGAAACCGGTGTAATTGACGATAAGACAGGCAAAATAATAAATATTAATGCAGATAACGAGGAGATAAGCCTCCGCCAAGCCTTTGAGATAGGACTGCTTGTCGATAGCAAAGCCTCTATTAGTCTACAAAGAGCATTGCACCAAGGACTATACGACGACAGTACTGGTAAATTCATCGACCCCGCCACCAGTCGTAAAATCACCTTGCATGAAGCGCTTAGGAGGTCAATTATCAGTCCTAAGTATCTTTGCTATTTTGATAGAAAATCTGAGAAACCGCTGACTTTGGCTGAATGTTGCCGCAGCGAGATCATTGATAGGCGAACCGGGAAATTCCACGAACCGTGCTCCGACGTTCAAATTCCCCTTTCTGAAGCTATGAGCCTGGGTCTCATCGTCGATATCGAAAGCGCGGGCTTCACTTTATACGACACACTCGCTATGAACTTATACGACATTGCCGATCATGTATTCGTGCACCCTGTTACTGAACGAAAAATATCTCTCAAAAACGCGATAGTTGAAGAATTAATCCACCCCGAAACTTCATTGATCAAAAACATTCCTACAAGTAAATACATCAAATTAGATGAAGCTATTAAATCCGGCATCGTCGATGATAATAACAGCATTTACGTCTTACCGAACGGAAATCAAATCAATCTACTTGACGCTAAGCATCGTGGTCTAGTAGTCACGTCTAAAAGAAACCTGGGCCTCGAAGAAATCATTAGAAACGGTTTGTTTAGGGCGGATAATGGAAAGATAGTAGATCCTAGCACTAACGAATTCATGGATATTACTAAGGCTATTGAAACAGGTTTGATGGACCCAGAACTAACTGTGGTCAAAGACAGTTACACAAATAAATTCAAACCGCTGCCGCTAGCCATCCAACAGGGTGACGTAGACGTTACAAAAGGTAGGGTCCTCGACACAAAAGCTAAAAAGACCTACAGCTTAGACATCGCGTTCGATAAGGGTTTACTAGTAACAATCGTTAAACCAATCACATCCCAAACGGTCACTAAGCGCCACGTCTCCGACTCTTCGGCTCCTAAAGAAGCCATGCTCCGGGAATTCACATTAGACGAAGCTATTAAATACGAATTTATTGATCCGGAGACAGCTCTCATTAAAGATCCTCATAAAAACAAATACATTCCATTAAAATTAGGTATTACTGAAGGTATTATTGATAAGAATGCTAAAGGATCGTTCGATCCCCAAACCGGTAGGTCGCGTACACTTTGCTTCGTCTTTGAGAACGGTCTAATAGTGTACGTCCGCGAGCCTCTAACGTTTGAGCAAGCGATAGAAAACGGTCACCTGAATATAAGCACAGCCCGCTTTACTGATCCACATTCCAAAGAAGTACTGTCCATCAAAGACGCTGCCACATTGGGCTATATTGATCCAGACACGGCGCTGATAAAAGATAATCTCAAAAAGAGGTTAGTAAAACTACCTGAGGCATTCCGTAAAGGCCTCATGGACGCAGAGAAAGGCAATATTCTAGACACAGAGACGTCCAAACTGAATACGCTTCCATCAGCTATTGAGAGCGGTCTACTCATGACACCAAAGAAAAGTTTCACTTTGATTGAGACCCTGAACTTTGGTATCTACAACCCGACAACCGGGGCGTTGAACGATCCGTTTATAACGACAAGTGTCATGGACAGAAAGAGATTGAATCTAGGCGAAGCCATCCACCAAGGCATCGTCGATCCTTCCAGCACAGTTGTAAAAGAACCCGATACAGGCAAGATCTGCCCGTTAGTTCAAGCCATCGAGCAGAAACTGGTCGACCCCGTTGAAGGCAGACTAGTTATTGATCCAACTAAAGCTATCACATTGGACTTAGTCAAAGCTCTAAAGAAGGGATACCTACTGCCCGCAGAAACTAGGGTAAGTTCCACAATGTTTTGTTTTATTTGTGCTTCTCAAGCGAAGGTGTTGCTTTATTTCCTCTACTCTTAGGTGATCTCTGAAGCGTTTGGCTTAAACATTGGCATGGCACGACACTCACGAATGTGTCGACATGTAGGGTACATGCAATGGGGGGTCACTGTTGTGGCATACACATTACAATGTTTTTATCAAATCATGGATTTAGTTTTGAAATTTTTTCAAAAGTTTTCTATTGATTTTTAAATAAGGTTCTGTTAGTATATTGAAAAGTACAAAAGTATGTTAAAAATCGATTGAAAACACTCATTAGTTTTCACCGGAAGTAGTTAAATGCTTAATCACGAATTCATTGTACATTTTAAATTGCCGCATAGTTGGCTTTACACATAGGGATAGAGCAAAAGTTTTATAAATAATAGTATTTCAAAATTTATTAGCAAAATTTTTATTATGTTCTCTAGATCATTAGAAGCTTAAGTTTAGGCTGTATCGCTTTCAATTGTAAGTTTTCTACTAAACAGTGTTCTGTTTGAGTGAACTAGCAATTGCGTTCAGGTGTTGGTAAAGGTGATACCTTTTCACTGGCATGTGTCAACTCTGGATACCCTTATACCTACAATCAATCAATTAGAACCTTAAGCCACTCTGGGACGATGTTAAAGTGACATTGTCACTTTGAAATGGTTCTAGAGTGATCTAGAGTTGCAATTGGTTAACATACGTGCTCTGAAAATGTTGGTCCTTTACCCTCACCTCAAGCGACGATGAGTGTTTCCCAAAAAAATCTCGAAAACCTTTTCTGTTTCCTGAACTCTTTTGGGTTCACCCGATTGAGAATGGTCAGCATTTTCAATACTACTACATGAAAACAAGTGTCCCAATATTTGTCCTTTCTACAACGTCTCGCATTTAAAAAGATCATTTCATATTTAATGTGCGTTACGTTTTGGAAACCAATGGCATATTTTCGTTTTCGAATCAGAATTGAAAATGCTAGTTATCCTCTGTGGGAGAAACCAAAAAGTTAAGTAGGGTCTGTGATAAGGTTTTCCAGATTTTTTAGAAAAACCCTCACGCTTTTTCACATTGTACTAAGGCTCGATGTCTGTTGTTTTTATTTCCAGCCGTTGCCTGCGATGCTAAAGACCCCTTTTGAGCTAAATCGTGAATGCTTGCCTGTAAGGGACCATATTAACGACGATTCGACCATCACCGACCTAACCCATGTCACTGTGCTAAGACTTGCGAAAGATCGAACGGGCTCGTTCATCCTTAGCTTTCTTTTGTTTGCTTTTTTCATGCGGAAACCAGTGATTTATGACCGACTGGTTTTTTGTTTTGCCCCGAAGTCGATATACTCATTCCTTGGAATTTGGAATGCATGAAGCTATGCTATTGTGATGTTTCGCGACACTCACAATATCATCAAATGGTACATTTCCGACAAAACACGAACACGGAAGGTAGTATTTATATTTTCGTCTTAGTTTAAATGCTCGTTTGTTTTTGGGAGTTTATTTCATTATGTGATTGGAAGCATGCTTGATATTCTTTGACACTTAAATTACGATGACTTCGTGATATTCAATACTTTAGATCCTTTAAAGTAATGAAATAAAATCTCATTTAAATTCTATGTTTCTCGTTCATTTTAAATTTACGTGTATTTTTATTTACTTACCAAAATTCTGTACCTTTTACCTTACAAATTTCAAAGTTTCAGATCTCAACAGGTACTTTTTAATTTTAAAATTTAAACAATTAACTCTAATCAAAACATAATTTAAATTTAAGCTGGAATATGTTAATACCATCGCAAATGTCAAAGGCCGCCATTTTGATTTTGTTTACTTTTGACGTTTGTGCTATAGTTACACCGCTTGCATGAAACGCTTCGCATGTTGTACGCAACGTTCTGACTGGTTGTGTTGTCATCTCCACGCTGTCGTTGGCTGTCTGTGTTCTGTCTTTCCGGACTCGTCTTAGCTTTTGTCTCTGCGTAGTGTTGTCTGTTATTATAAGCTTCTTTTTCAGGTTCCACAGATGCAGCTATAGCACATCTTACAAAGTCAGTTGTCATTTCATTTTATTACGTCGTGAGTGGCAAAATGAATGAACTGATAAACGACTTTGAAAGATGTGCTAGATCTCCAGATGTAGTGCTTCCTTTTCCCTCGATTTTTTTACAAGAACGTCCGTTACATGGCTGTTTTATTTTAACTTCACAGTGAAGTTAAATGAGACAGTAATATACCTAAATTAGGACGTTTTCGTAAAAACACGAGGGAAAGGATTGTTTACTACATCTGCCGCCCTAGCACGTCTTGTGTTTGGCAGCAACTCTTGTCCTAATCACGGCTATCCGTCTCTTTTTCTAATGTATTATTGATAAGAGACGGGTAGCGTAGTGCTGTCAAATACAAGATATCCTAGTCCCCCTGCAGGGTATATTGCATAATCCTTTTTCAGTGTATA
The DNA here is from genome assembly GCA_025490895.1 of Thaumatotibia leucotreta. Taxonomy (NCBI): domain Eukaryota; kingdom Metazoa; phylum Arthropoda; class Insecta; order Lepidoptera; family Tortricidae; genus Thaumatotibia; species Thaumatotibia leucotreta. Next base: position 34,362 of record JALPQI010007332.1, read on the forward strand.
TTCACTGAAATATCTTCTCCGATATTTTCCGTGGAAATACAAAGCTGTGGCCCTAATAACTAAAAAAGGTTAACTCGCCAGATATTTTGGAAAACATGTATAAACTTATACTATTTTTTAAAAGTCTTAGAGATTTGTACTCTACACTAGGGCCACTTGACTGAAATGTACATTTGCATGAAAGATTTTGTAAATACTTGAATTAGTATCTTGATGCATCTTACACTAGTTTTTTCAAATTCAAGTCGCCTCTAAAGATCGACCGCACATGTAGATAGTTGTATAGTAAAATGATTGAGAGCATGGCATTGCTGCAGTGGTTGTGTTTACAATCTCTCACGCATCACATTTTAATTTCATTCTTACAGTTACCGGCAATAGAATCTTGCGCTGTGAAAGCCGGAAAAATATCTGGCACAATATTTTTACTGACATAAGGCACTGGTCCCACCAAAGAGTTAGCGATTGACTGGTTATAAAAACTAACAAAAGATAATCGCTCCCATGTAAATAAAAGAGACACGGCTTGTAACTACAAATATTGCTGTGTCTCTTTTGTTTACATTATATTTTGTTCGGTTGTATAGCCGAACTTTCAATCGCTAACGCGCTTTTTCGGACCAGTGGCTCAGCGTGTCGTAAAGGTATAGCGTCGCTTAAAAATTGCTTTTAACTACTACAAATGCAATACCAAGCTCTCGAAATCTGTAAAAAGTAGTTAGAAGCCTTGTACATCCGCGACCATCACGCTGTGTATATCCTAACCGGAGACTTGTTGGTGTAGCAAGCAGTAGAGGAGAAGTACAGACTTTGCGACGAGACCCTGTCGAAGCTGTTGGAGTGGATCGCGGTGGTTGAAGAGCGGCTGGCCAATCAGGAGGCCGTGAAGGAAGATATGGATGAGCTGAGGAACCAGATCAATATTCTTAAGGTGCGTATGTTTCTGTAATATGTGAGCAGGGACCGGTTTCTCGAACGCTTGTAACTTGTAATACGAGTGGAAGTCTCTTTAACAGCATCAACTAGATAAGGTGATAACCTTATCTAGTTGATGCTGTTCATTCAAGTGATGACTTGAATTAGAAGTTTCAAGCTTTTCAGAAATAGGCCCCAGACGAGCTGGTTACCCAAACAGGCTCGAACTTCCCGCTGACTCTTTTTAGATGATTTTACAGAAAACATGTGACTACTGTTTAGTTTCCAAGATTTGAAGACTAGATTTGACTAGATTTGAGTGTGTTGTGTTTTGACGTCTTCTGGTCATGAAAAAACTGAGCATTATACACCGAAATGAATCACTGACTACGAGACATTTTAGACGTTTCTGAAACATGCCTGAAGGATTTGCCACTCTGAATATTTTCTGCAAAGTCAGATGAAAACGAACAAAATCTTCAATGCGACCTGAAGCCCTAAATCGAGACGAAACCGCAAATTTCAAGGATTTTTCTGTCACTCTTATGAAGCCTTCATTGGAGTTAAAGAGACAAATCCTCGAAATGTATGAATTTCGAAGTTAGCAGTCAGGTCTGACTGAAGAACGTAGTGTTGCAAATCCTTTAAGTTTGACTTGCATAGTGAATATAGTTATCCCTTCGTACTTGGCATGTCAAAAATGTACTACTGTAAAATAAACCCTGAAAAGAAAATTCTTTTTTCCAATTACATTGGTGACTGACGTCCTTTCGGGTCGTCTTCACAGTTGTGGGGTTATTAACCTTTAGTTTTTCCACAGCTGATCAAGGATGACCTGGAAAGCCACCAGCGCCAGGTGTCCGCCTGCGCCGACCAGGCGAAGCAGCTGCTGGTCTCCGGAGGCGATGTGCTGGCTCCTCATGAGGTATGTACCCTCGTGTGTCCACAGGTGGGCAGGATGGCCTGGGAGCCAGCGCCAGGTGTCCAGCGCCGACCAGGCCAAGCAGCTGCTGGTCTCCGGAGGCGATGTGCTGGCTCCTCATGAGGTATGTCGCAGTACCTTTGTGTCTCCCACAGCATCTACCTGGAGAGAAAGTTTGACCACAATTCGTCGTCTGACAAGCAAAACTCACTATAAAAACTGTCACTACTCTTAGCAACCTCTTATGTCAGTATTGAATCAGAACTGAGATACGATCTCTATTTCAAGTAGGTATTTGTTACTTAATGAGTTTTGGTTGTCAACCGACGATTTATTTTTAGAATAATCATTACTTCGATCAAGAGAGAAGTGATCAAGGATCGAGTCCCTAATAGTCAAACAGAAATTTGCGAGCAAAATAAAATGCAAAGTTAGAACGGTTGCTGAACAAAATGTTTATTGATGATTATTTCATTATTGGCTCGTGGTTTGGTGGATAATTACCCTTTTTAGCTCGATTGATTAATGTCTAAGACTTTTTTGCAGTTTCTGTACAAAGCCCTCAAAATTCCAGTAGGAACCATTTTTCGTCCCTAAAATTATGTTGTATGACATGTAATTATTTCTTTAAACTAAACAATGGTCAAGCCATGCAGTCAGTTGTATTATTAGTGTCTGATATTAATTATTCATATAAATCGAATAATGTGTTTTTAGCTATATACTTATGGGCCGAACAAAAAGATTGTATCCTCAAAGCAGTGAATAAAAATCATTTGCAATTAATTGTGACTGTTAACCCTTTGCAACCGAAAAGTCGCGATTTGCTGACTTAATAATGAACTCTATCGATTTTTTATTAAATTGACAATTAATTGTAATTAACTGTCACGATTGTATCAACCCCGGTGTAAAGGGTTAATGTTTATGGGAAAATGGAACATAAACTAACGTGGAACCTCAAGAGTATCATAATTATAATACATTGTATGATTGTATTGTACAGGTGGCGGCACTGGAGCGCGGCGTACGACAACTGAAGCAGCGATGCGACAAGTGCTCCGACAAGTGCGACAAGATGCTGCGGCGGCTGGCTGCGGCCAGAGACGAGCTCGGCAAATTCAAGTAAGCTGCGTTTTCCTGCTGTACTTTCTTTAGTCTTTATTATGTAGTACTTGTTAAGGGAGCATTCCATGAAAACTGTCGTAAGCGACACTGTCTTTTCAATACTTTAAAAAAATGTTATTAGTAAGCTGAGCTACGGTATAATAATAACATATCTAGGCTTTTAGATTGGCATTGTTTCCTAGCAGCTGGCATATTTTATTAGGGTAGCTACCATAGTGAGTCGTAAGCGACAGAAAGTAGATGTTTCCATGGAATGCTCCTAAGACGGGTCTAATGAGATCAAACTCGGATGATCGGACGATTGATTAAACGGATTTTGGTAATTCTTTTTGGAACCAACTTTAAAACAAAGCGAGATTGATCCTGTTGGCACTGAGTCATCATCATCATCATCATCAGCCTATGATAGTCCACTGCTGGACGTAGGCCTCTCCTATTAACTATGCGTATAGATAGACGTATTAGGAGGTAATTGCCCATAATCGCCACGCTGGACAAGCGGATTGGTGATCGTAGTAATGTGTCCACTATGATGACGCTGCTGCCCTAGGGTGGAGCGAAAAAAAATGTTTTTTAATTTAGTTTTTCCTGTATTACCAATAGATGTTCAACGTCTTCAGATGTCTTGAAAAAAAAATTCAAGGTTCTACATCAACGTCTTGAGGTGGCACATTATATTTGAAGTTTGAAGAAAAACGCAAATTATAGTTATTTTCAACATTTTTGTTACACCAAATTTCTTGCTAATGTTTTAATTCTAATAACTTTAGAAAAATAATAATACTTCTAGCTTTAAAAAATAATATCAGATGTGATGCTAAACCTTCGAAATCCGAAGCAATAGACTCTTCATTCTTTCTGAAATACTGGGACTTTGTGTCAAATATTGATATGTCCTGCCTGGCCTTTATTTTACAACGAATGGACCCATCTCTTGCTTCTGGTACACAAACAGATGCCGAAGCCTCAGTTACGAGCTTGATGCACCATTCCACTACCTAAGTGTGACAAGGATAATTTTCAATCTCAAATAATTTATCTCCTGAGTATATCATTTCTGCAATATCTGCGTCACTGTATTTCATGTTCACTGGAGGTTCTATTGTATTTCTTTTGACCAATTCATGAAATCATTATAATTTATTGCCTCTGTTCTAACATTTGGTAGCTAAAACATTGCCTTACGCTTTCTTTTACACTCTTTTGTTGTTTTTAACACCTTCTACGGCGCCAGTTCTCTTAATTGTGGTTCATCATAGTTCAACACAGCTAAAAGTAATTCTTCCGGGTGCGCAAAGAATATAGTTTTTATAATAATTGTTTTTAGGTATTCAAGCAACTTCAAACAACCTTTAATCATGCTGAAGGCATGAATAATATGAATATAGGCCCGTGTTTACGATATTAAATAATTTTGATTGAGTCTTCGGAAAACATCTGTTTTTTGTTTGTTTGCGTAATTTCTTCGCAGTTTTGTAATTATTACTATAAACATAATAATCAAATCAACCTTGCAATGATTTGTTGGTAACTTATTATGAGAATGATGCTTTGTTTCAAATGTTTTCAATATCGGTGGCGATCATTTCACACAAGTCTTTTACGGCAGGGTATTTACCACTATTCAGTTCCAGAAGCGCATTTATTAGCCACAAATAATATTTTATTATATTACATTACGTTAGTAACATAGTACAACTTAGTTTTATTGGATCACCAAACAAAGGCACAGGCGTGTCAAAATTCAAAATGAACAACAACTCAACTTTTTTACACTTGCCCTTAACATTTTATTGACCAGTTTTATTTTTTATGTTGCGCTAGTATACCCGGTATATATAATACAATGTAATGAACAGAAAATGTGAGTTTTATGACATTTAGATACAATAAAACATTAATTTGCGGCTACGCCTTAGAGGCAAAATTTTATATTTTTTGAAAATTACCCTCGTGGTGCGCCACCTTAAAATAAAGTCGTAGAGTCTTGATTTTTGGTCTGAATGCAGCTTTCGTATACGGTCAACTATTGATTATACAGGAGAATTAAGATTTGGAAAAAAATTTTTTTTGGTCAAATTCGCTCCACCCTACTGCTGCCCATCATCAATCTTTTATCAAATAATGGTCAGTGACACTTCAATCCCTTAGTCGACTCTTACGACACCCGCAGGAGGAGTTGGGGTGGTGACAAATGTATTCTTACTGCCGTCACCACACGATTGGCACTGAATTGGGGTACGATAATGGGATCTTGGAGAAATCGTTTGAAGTCGGTTTTTTTTGGTGAACTAACGTTTTATACTGTATAATTTTATTTGTTCCCAGTAACGAGCTGAACACCTTCAACACCTGGATGGAAGGAGCGTACCGCACCCTGGAGGAGAAGGAGGCAGCCATCTCCAAGCTCAAGAACCTCCCGAACCAGACCGAGGAGGTTCGCGACCTGGTCTCCGACGTGGTGGCCCATCAGGCCGATCTGCGGTTCATCACCATGGCTGCTAACAAGTTTGGTGATGAGAGCAAGGTTTGAGAAATTATTCGATCATTTATTGAGGATGATACAAAAGATATTTTTGGTCTCCGACGTGGTGGCCCATCAGGCCGATCTGAGGTTCATCACCATGGCTGCTAACAAGTTTGGTGACGAGAGCAAGGTTTGAGAAATTATTCGATCATTTATTGAGGATGATACAAAAGATATTTTTGGTCTACAATGTGGTGGCCCATCAGGTCGATAAGAATTTCATCACCATGGCTGCTAACAAGTTTGCTGACGAGAGCAAGGTGGGTTTGAGAAATTATTCGATAATTTATTGAGGATGATACTAAAGATATTTTTGGTCTCGAATGTGGTGGCCCATCAGGCCGATCTGAGGTTCATCACCATGGCTGCTAACAAGTTTGGTGACGAGAGCAAGGTTTGAGAAATTATTCGATCATTTATTGAGGATGACACAAAAGATATTTTTGGTCTCGAATGTGGTGGCCCATCAGGTCGATAAAAATTTCATCACCATGGCTGCTAATAAGTTTGCTGGTGAGAGCAAGGTGGGTTTGAGAAATTATTCGATCATTTATTGAGGATGACACAAGATATATTCTTGGTCTCCGATGTGGTGGCCCATCAGGCCGATCTGAGGTTCATCACCATGGCTGCTAACAAGTTTGCTGACGAGAGCAAGGTTTGAGAAATTATTCGATCATTTATTGAGGATGACACAAGATATATTCTTGGTCTCCAATGTGGTGGCCCATCAGGCCGATCTGAGGTTCATCACCATGGCTGCTAACAAGTTTGGTGACGAGAGCAAGGTGGGTTTGAGAATTATTCGATCATTTATTAAGGATGACACAAAAGATATTTTTGGTCTCGAATGTGGTGGCCCATCAGGTCTATCTGAGGTTCATCACCATGGCTGCTAACAAGTTTGCTGATGAGAGCAAGGTTTGAGAAATTATTCGATCATTTATTGAGGATGATACAAAAGATATTTTTGGTCTCCAATGTGGTGGCCCATCAGGTCTATCTGAAGTTCATCACCATGGCTGCTAACAAGTTTGCTGACGAGAGCAAGGTTTGAGAAATTATTCCATCATTTATTGAGGATGACACAAGATATATTTTTGGTCTCCAATGTGGTGGCCCATCAGGCCGATCTGAGGTTCATCACCATGGCTGCTAACAAGTTTGGTGACGAGAGCAAGGTGGGTTTGAGAATTATTCGATCATTTATTAAGGATGACACAAAAGATATTTTTGGTCTCGAATGTGGTGGCCCATCAGGTCTATCTGAGGTTCATCACCATGGCTGCTAACAAGTTTGCTGATGAGAGCAAGGTTTGAGAAATTATTCGATCATTTATTGAGGATGATACAAAAGATATTTTTGGTCTCCAATGTGGTGGCCCATCAGGTCTATCTGAAGTTCATCACCATGGCTGCTAACAAGTTTGCTGACGAGAGCAAGGTTTGAGAAATTATTCCATCATTTATTGAGGATGACACAAGATATATTTTTGGTCTCCAATGTGGTGGCCCATCAGGCCGATCTGAGGTTCATCACCATGGCTGCTAACAAGTTTGGTGACGAGAGCAAGGTGGGTTTGAGAATTATTCGATCATTTATTAAGGATGACACAAAAGATATTTTTGGTCTCGAATGTGGTGGCCCATCAGGTCTATCTGAGGTTCATCACCATGGCTGCTAACAAGTTTGCTGATGAGAGCAAGGTTTGAGAAATTATTCGATCATTTATTGAGGATGATACAAAAGATATTTTTGGTCTCCAATGTGGTGGCCCATCAGGTCTATCTGAAGTTCATCACCATGGCTGCTAACAAGTTTGCTGACGAGAGCAAGGTTTGAGAAATTATTCCATCATTTATTGAGGATGACACAAGATATATTTTTGGTCTCCAATGTGGTGGCCCATCAGGCCGATCTGAGGTTCATTACCATGGCTGCTAACAAGTTTGCTGACGAGAGCAAGGTTTGAGAAATTATTCGATCATTTATTGAGGATGACACAAGATATATTTTTGTTCTCCAATGTGGTGGCCCATCAGGCCGATCTGAGGTTCATCACTATGGCTGCTAACAAGTTTGCTGACGAGAGCAAGGTTTGAGAAATTATTCGATCATTTATTGAGGATGATACAAAAGATATTTTTGGTCTCCAATGTGGTGGCCCATCAGGCCGATCTGAGGTTCATCACCATGGCTGCTAACAAGTTTGGTGACGAGAGCAAGGTGGGTTTGAGAAGTTATTCGATTATGTATGTATAAGCTTTATTGTTGTATAAATTCAGGGTCTCGAAGGGAATAGCAAAGAACAAATACAGTGTTAAATAATCAACAAACGTATATTCATCCTACTAATACTCTCCACACAAATCCTCAAAGAAATACAAAAAGTTAGTTGCCTTAGAAAACTACGTTGGAACATCGTTAGCTAGTTTTCGGTCGAGACCGCGCCATCTAGTGGCGTGTTAGGTAAACTCCGAGATGCAGCTCGAACATATCGTACATTAGAAAATAAAAAATACAGGAAACACAGATAAAAACAATTTGATACAATAACGGTGAACTTATCCCTTTCAGGGATCTCTTCCAGTTGACCTTTGAGGAAATGAGAAATGACCAAGCAACGGTGAAAGACAAATTAAAAATGTACATTTACTAACTTAAATTTTTATGTATAATTTTGTATTCGCATTGTTGATATATAAAACCGATAATATCTACACAAACTCTCAATATAAATACAATACTATTACATTACATCATTATTGTTGAGGATGGGGCAAAATATTGTTTTTTTACGTAAATTATGTGTCGTTCAAAGGACTACGCGTCAAAAGGGACTTAAACCTAACAGAGTTGAGAGTAGTGTTATTAAAAAGGTCTTTTTATGTACTTATTTGACTCTATAGGTGCAAAGTTGAATTATATTGGATAATTTTGTAAAAGGAAGGTGTTCTACGGTTACTCTCTAAGTCTAAGTAAATTACAGTCGTCCGTCGTCCATATACCACATCATCTTTGTATTTACTCTGGCTAAAATACAAATATCTCCGTATTGCAATGGAATTAAACATAGTGCCCATATAATGAATGTAAATATCTACTTAACGACACAACTTTTAACTCTGTCGGTTTTCGTTCCATAGATTTATTTAAATATATAAATAGAAATATAGGAATGTCGTAATTATGGACGGAATGGATACATATTTGAAAATGTTTATTAATGATATTGATGACGATTCTGCTAAATTTTATGGTAGTGCAGCGCACTTAAGATACAGCCGCCACTGGTCCTTTTGCCATAAAAACTAATCATTTTATCTACAAGCACATCGCAGTATCGGTGGCCCGGATGGCATTTTTTTTTTGTAAGCGTACACTGAAAATCAGCTTCGTATCACTTTGTGTTGCGACACATGCTGAGTGTTATCCTTTCCCGAAACCAGGATCACTTATAATACCAATTGATGTATTTCAATACTACTTGTGTTTCGAATAAATGCTTCATTCATTCAAAATGAATTCTCGTCTGTCACAGACCAGTCAGATACGACGATATTTATGACTCTCACGTTCCACCATCTCTTCTAGGAGTTCCTCTCAATCCTCAACGACTATCGCACGTCCCTCCCCTCGCGTCTCTCCCACGTGGCGCCCTCCGACAGCGCCCTCCGCGAGGCTGCGTCCCTCGCGCGGCGGAGACATGCAGACCTCGCCGCCAGGGCCCAACGACTCCAGGACCGACTCAGAGGGACTGCTGACGTCAGCAAGCTGTACCATGATGCGCTGGACCGGGCGCAGAGGTGGATGAAGGAGGTGAGAAACCATAGAGTTAATAGGAGACTTATAGATGCTGTGATACTCAAGATAGGGCTCAGAGGTGGATGAAGGATGTTGACAGCAGAAAGATTTACTATGATGCGTGCAAGCTTAAAGGTGGGTGAAAAAAGTAAGATACTAGAAGAGTAAGATGTTAAAAGATACAGTTTCTGGCAGCAGAAAGGTTTGCTATGCTGAGCAGTGATCGGATTAGGTAGTGCCATTTCGGGTGAATGACCTTAAACATTATACTTAACATGGATAAGCTTCGGGATCCTGGGACTTATATTTTTTTACAGAACATTTTCTTGTTATGTCATAAATTGAAGAAACATGAAAAATAAAAGGATTTTGTAATTGTGAATACATCTTTTATTTGATGTTTTTATAGCTGCTACTAGCAGTAGTAGAAGCAAAGAAAATTCTATGACTGCTCTACTTTAGACCACCAGAACCTCAGTCCAGTTAGAACGAAATCAATGCTCAGTGAGATCGGCCAAAATAGTCCCAATAAGAGCGTCTTAAAGTCCGGTAAAGAAGTAAAAATGATTGATTAAAACAATCATTTGACTACAAGTGTGAAATTAACAACTAGAAAAACATAAATAAAGGCACACATATGACAAAATTAGCTATTGTGGATAAATTCCCTTAATTTTTATCAATATCAAACTGAAAGTAAACAAAATAACTATAAAATTGTAAATTTTCGAACAATAATTTTACTTTTCATATTAAATGTCGGGCTTAGAAGTTATATCCACACTAAGATAACGTACCGAAGTCCCGCGAAATGGCACTACCTAATCCGATCACTGATGCTGAGAGATGGATAAAGGAGGTAAGAGATTATAGAGTTAACAAAAGATTTATAGATATAGACAGGTTTGCTGCGGTATTTTAGATAGAGCTCAAATGAGGATGAAGGGGGCAAAAGATCGTAGAGCTTACAAGAGACATACAGGTGGGAATGAGTACACCGTCAAACTTGAAAGGTTCAATCATGCAGGCATTTTTCAGTGAGTTAGAGCGACTTTTTTAACATGTCATTACCTCTAAAACTAAGTCAAATCTCGAAAAATCCATATGACGTAGTCTCAAAACGTGGTCATGAATACAACATTAACCTTTTCAACGCCTTCCCTCTCGCATCAAATTGTGACATACAGTCGAAGACAAAATAAGGGGTATACAAAAACGTTCAAAAATATGTCCCAGTGCACTCTAATTCTGTGTAATAAGAACGTCGTAACATATTTATGAACGGATTCTTTCGATACTTATTTTTGCACTTGACTGTACACGCCAGTATCTCTACTAATGAATAACGAAATTGAACCTTATCTGTCAGCAAGACAGTTACTTTGACAGCATACTCGATGACCACTTTAGTGGTTGCTGGCGTGGTAGGCAGGACAACACACGGCCACTTTAGTGGTTCTTGGCGTTCAAAAGGTTAAAATCTCTCGTGAGCATCGTGTATAACCAAAAGTTAAACCAACTCTCTAACCCAGTATTCATCCCCCAGGTGGAACCGCAAGCCCGCTCGGTGTTGTCCGAGCAAGTTGGCGGCGAGCCGCGCGCCGTGGAGAGCCAACTTGCTCGCGCTAAAGCGTTGCATTCGGAAATCCTGGCGCAGGGACGCCTCGTCGACAACGCTAAAGACGTAAGTAGTTTCGTCATCATTTCAACCAGTTAGACTTAAGACATAGCTACCAGACGAGAATAGTAAATAATAGAATAAAATAATTTTATTCGGTAGCTTAAGAATAGTTACAGTATCTGCACTGGTGCCTCTTTTTAAGTGTACAGGACACTAGTGCTAAGAGAACACGTTACCGCTCTCTCCACATGTTGTTTCCTACAATTTTCTTAGGTGTATAAGTACTTAATTAATGCTAATAACTATTTTGAAGTAATTTATTTTACTAGTGAATTTGTGTTTGTGTATGTGTGTATATGTGTGCGCGCGCGTGTGTGTGTGTGTGTTTGTATGCGTGTGTGTATCTAATTATCACAAGGGATCAATATGGTATATTTCCGGCGTGAGCGTATATTGAATCCTGAATGGAGCGACGGATTCCACAATTGAATCCCGACCCGATCCCGTAATGAAGGATTGAAGCGTTAACGCCCAAGATGAAATAATTTTGATACCGTGGGACACACTGCTTTTCACACCACCTATGAGAAAAATAAAAGATATATCACATATTTAATATTTATGCAAATAATCGATTCTGAAGAAATTTTCATCAATTATGAACGTACTGTTTATTTTCATATTTCATTGTAATTTTTTAGGCTGGCAATAGAAAGTCCTTGAACAGAAAAGTGCCACTTTGATTCCTCCCAGCAGGGAAGAAAAGGCCCGTCTTCGAATAGGTGGTGTGAAAACCTTATTTCCCATTTGGGAACCAGCTACCAAATCTGCCTCCTCTTTAAATAAAACCTTTCAAATATTGTGCAGAGTACATACCTTACAATTTTTTTAATCCCACAGGCATGCGATCAACTCGTAAAATCGCTAGAAGGCAACCTGACGCCCTCCGAGATCCGCCAGTTAGAAGTCCCAGTGCTGGACCTGACCGCGCGCTACAAGGACCTGAGTGGGGCCGTAGGGTCCCGCTGCCAGGAGCTGGAGGCTGCCCTGCTGCAGTGTCAGGGTCTGCAGGATGCTGCTGAGACACAGGCGCAGTGGCTGCAGCAAGCTGAGTCGCTGTTCAAGTGAGTGTCCCACAACCTGTGGTCCCAGCGCTGGACCTGGTGGGTCCCGCTGCCAGGAGCTGGAGGCTGCCCTGCTGCAGTGTCAGGGTCTGCAGGATGCTGCTGAGTCGCTGTTCAAGTAAAATATTATTTCGAGGAATTCTGAAAAATAAATTACGTCTAAATATATCAAAATCCAACAGAGCTGGGGGTAGTGTCATAAAAAGGTCTGATTATATAATTAAATTCGTTCTATAGGTGCAAAGTTGAAATCCATTTGATAATTTTATATACGAGTAAGTAAGGCTTTCTGCGGGTACTCTCTAAGTAAATCACCGTCGTCCAGACACCAATCATCATAGTATTTAGTCTGAATAAAAAACAAATATCTCAGTTTTGCAATGGAATCAAACATGCACCCATATAATGAAATCTAATAAATGTGAATACAGATGTAGTGCAAAATCCTTTCTTTTCACTGAAACGCCCGAATTAATCTCCCTGTCTCAATTAGCTTCAATGCAATATATACTGAAGTTCATTGTGACAGCAATATGAATTCGGATGTTTCCGTGAAAAGCCGAAGAGAAAGGATTTTGCACTACATCTGTACCTATTTAAATACTCGTAATGACACAATATTCAGCTCTATTGGTTTTTGGTCCACTTTTCATACAACATTGCCCATTGTCCACCCAAACCATCCATGGTCCATCCATGGAAGTACACCCAAACATCCAAATTATAAACAAACAAATTATCTTTATGACTATTGACTTCAAATGAAAATTAATAAATTGAAGCAAATTAAAATACTATTTTACTTTACGTAAAATAGTACTTTAGGACAATTTTACAATAAAAACAATTTAAATTAAGTTTTGATAATTAATGACAACTGTTTATTTACCTATCCGATTGCCATATTAAAATCAGAGTTTCTGATGCGTACTTAAATATAATAATACGCCTAATTTAAAAGTTGCATTTGTACATTTTGATATGAATAAATAAAGAAAAAAAACTAACAACCCGTTTATTCCAGCACCCAATCAAAACCGGCGTCGCTAATCCGCGAGCGGCTCGACGAACAAGTTCGCCAACAACGCAACGCGCACGCCACACTCGAGGCTCGCCGCGCCACGCTCGCCAAGTTGCTCGGACAAGTGAGGGACACCGCCGCGAACCCGAGCAACGCGAGGATCGCTAAGAAACTTGAGCAGAGGGCTGAGGATATATATAACAGGTGGGTGTGAAATGAAGCAATATTTGTTGACATAAAACATTAAAGTCGGATTTAACAATTGAATTGTTATGGAATAACGAACTAGGCGTCAAAATATTAAAAAAAAACTAGTTTTTATTGCTGATCGAATATCGGCATGACCATCTTTGTATTCACTGATTTAAACTTTCACGATTATCACTCATATGTTAACGACAAACGGGTCTTTGCCTGCGACCATGGGTGTAACGTCATGCCCGAAACGTCAGAATAAAATTAAACCTAAGTTTACGCGATTAAGACCTGGTAATTAATTAATTAATTAATGGACGAATCACTTCTTTTATGTTGTTATTCGTTCACGTCACAATAACGTAACCATAGCAACGAGTGACAAAAAAAATTAATTGACTCTAACATACGTGATATATTCCGTTTCCATAGGTCCATAGGTCGCTGGTTCAGATCCGGCTCGAAGGACGAAAATGTACGCGCCGTCTGGCGGTACTGTCAGAATGTCATGATTATATGAATAAATTTTGTTGCTAACCATAGTCTTTAATGCACTGATTTTATTGTACTTAATGCAAAATAAAGTTGACTAAATAATCTAGGCCGCGCGTGTGCGCATATTTTCCTAAAGATATTATTACAGTGTATGCCATGCCTATGCTGTACGATAGCTAGATCGTACAAGTTTTGATACCTAAATCATACTATTTCCTTCTCTACAGATACGAGAAGCTTCTAGAACGCTCCACCAAACGCAACGAATTCCTTGAAGGAGTGTGGAGCGAGCTATCCCACTTTACCCAACTAGCGGCCAAGCTGGAGTCCACACATGCCCAGGCTCTCCAGCAGTTCCAGGAATCCCGCAGCGAGGACCTGCGGGCCAGGCTCGGGGACCTGCAGCACTTGAGGTGGGTGGACCTAGGTCCTCGAGGGAGCGAGTTGTCCCACTTCACCCAACTAGCGGCCAAGCTCGAGTCCACACATGCCCAGGCTCTCCAGCAGTTCCAGGATTCCCGCAGCGAGGACCTGCGAGCCAGGCTCGGGGACCTGCAGCACTTGAGGTGGGTGGACCTAGGTCCTCGAGGGAGCGAGCTGTCCCAACTCTTCTCGTGGATGTCGTAAGAGTCAATTAACGGATTCAAGTGTCACTGATCATTTATTAATAGAAGATTGATGATGGGTAGCGTCATCGTTGTGGACATGTTACTCGGATCGCGAATCCGCTTGCCCAGCGTGGCGATTATGGGCATTTACCTCCTAATGCGTCGAGACTACTCGAGACGCATAGGTAATAGGAGAGGCCTACGTCCAGCAATGGACTGATTATAGGCTGATGATGTACAGCCTGGCAAAAACTAGTAGAAATTAAAAAGTGGCAACATTGTAATGTCGTCCTGTTTTCTCACGTATATTGATTTGAAAGGGACGACACTACGATGTTGTTATTTTTAAATTTCTATTCTTTTTTGCCAAGCTGTATGTACTGTACAGATGTAGTGAGAAATGACTTGCATTCGGAAACGTTCGTCAACGTCATGCTGTTTCAGTCTATCTCACTGAGACTGACAGTAATAGCTGTCATGCTACTTCAGTCAGACTCGGTGACACTGCCTGAAACAGCATGTGTTTACGAACGTTTCCGAAGGCAAGTCATTTCTCACTACACCTGTACACTCATTAAGAAAACCCTACACATGCGATAAAAGTACGACTGACATGGATAGATGTTAATGATGGATTACGTTGCAGGGACTCTCAAATGCCGCTGCTGGAGGAGTGCCTGCAGCTCGGCAAGCAGCTCGTCACCAAGAAGGACGTCACCGACACCCACGTCGTACGCGACAGGATGAAGGTAAACTCGCGATAATCATATTCGACTCTAATATCGTGTATGATATTTGACATGTCAGCTTCTTCTTTTAGGGTTCTGCAGCCACAATGGCAAAAACCCTTAAAGATTCGTCATGTCCGTCTTTCCATCTGTCACAGCCGATTTACTCGGAAAGTAAAAATGGCATATTAATGAAATTTTATACAGATATGTGTGTTGTATGAACCGCTACAGAATTATGATACTAAAGACGTTGGGGCCACACATAATATATGTAAATGAGGGATAGATTTTTTTTTTAGATGTATATAGGCGTGTAGGGTATCAATAGAAAGGTCTTAGAAAATTATTTTATTTAAGCGAACCGTTTCGAGATATCAGCTGTCAACGTCTGAAAAATGTCCCCTCCCCCTCTATAACCCCTAAAATACGCGGTATAAAATTAAAAAATATATGGTATTCATATTAATAAACTCTATGAACGATTATTGGTTTGAATAAATTATCTTCTATAGTTGAGGTACGTTGATTTAACTGTATTTGTTTTAATAATCAATTGATAATGCTACGGCGTTCCGTTTGTAAGAGCGAGTCGTTACTCGCACTTGGCCGGTTTTTTTATGTCTGCTTAAAATTATAGTACAGTCGACGCTAGAACAAATTTTATCAAAGAGATTGTGGGGCTACGAGTTACACCTCTGAAATGTCTACCAGAGTGGTAAAAAAAAATTGAGAAAAGTAAAAAAAAAAATTGAAATGTTAACCTCACGTCAGTATCATAGTTCGTAATGTCAATTGTCATTTCAAAAACTAGGCAACCCTCGATATAGCCATGAAATGAAAATTCCACACTCGTATCTTTTATGACCATAATGTTCTATCAGATTATATCATGGTATTAATTTCTGTTACATCGATGATTAGAGCGATGTCATCACGAGATATACTTTCCTTCTTCTACACACTATTTTAATACAAGAGGGACCGAAACAGCATAACAGGGTCGCGTATAACGGGGTATTACTGTATATTGTATGTTTTATTTTATTTATTTTATTTTTATTTATTGAGAAACAAACGGTTTTACAACATACATTACAGTAAATTTAATTACAACTGGACTAAACCTGGAGTTTCCTTAATATAAATAACTAGCAGTAACCCGCGTACTAACATCTATTCACTGCGTGTTAATGTTTTCCCGCGATTATCGCGCGTTTGCCTTAACCGATTTAAGTGTGGCGTATGGTGCTTATACCCGTGGTTCGGCTGCGTTCTATAAATTTTTATCACGGTCGTATTAAACTTAATGCCTAAATTCAAGATGGCGAACTTTTCTTGCAATTTTGACTTAAAATTCCATATGAAGAACTTTATTATCTCCAGGACCAGGGGTTTAGGCTGTGCGTGGATCTTTGTCAGGGAGCTTCTTCTTTTATGTATATAGATAGATAGATTATCAAATTCCGTCCCATAACAGGGTAAGCGGTGTTACACGTCCGCCTTGTTAGATTTTAAAATCGTTATTGTTTTCGTGAACAATGACTTGATAAACCGTGGAATCGATATCCATGTTGATTTTTACTGTTTGCCCTTTTTACAACATTCAAGGATTGATTTCTCAAAAACTTAAAACACGTCTTTACTCATTTATGTTTAGGGATACTCCTGTGAAATTAGGGATGAAATAGGTATTTTAATTGATCAAGTTTCGCCATACAAACCCTGGACCCCTATCGCACCCCCTAGGAAGTGGATTTTGACCTAACCATTTTTAGAGCTTCCCTACACCCTCAAAGAAACCTACGCACTATATTTGGAATCTCTAGAACCATAAATGAACATGATATATAAATAAATAATAAAATTATATTGATATTTTTCGAAATTTACCCCATAACACCATAACCGTGTACATAGTATTTCATGTCCGCCGCGTTAAATTTTAAAATCGTTATTGTTTTCGTGATCTACGACTCGATAAAGTATAAAAACGATACCCGTCTTGATTCTTTCACTTCGTCACCCTTTTTAACTTTTTCAGGGGTTGAATTTTCAAAAAACCTTAAACATACCTTTACTCAATTACTTTAAAGAATACTTTTGCGAAGTTTCGGATCAAATAGTTCAACTAATCTTATTTCGCCATTCAAACTTTGGACCCCCATTTCAACCCCTTAGAAGGTGAATTTTGTAAAATCCTTTCTTAGTGCTCGTCTACACCATAAAAAGAACCTACGTGCCAAATTTGGAGTCTATAGGACCAGGGGTTTAGGCTGTGCGTGCATCTTTATAAGGGAGCTTCTTCTCTTATATATATAGATAAAAGATAAATAATAAAATTATATTGATATTTTTCGAATTTTACCCCATCACACCATAACCGTGTACATAGTATTTCACGTCCGCCGCGTTAAAATTAAAAATCGTTATTGTATTCGTGATCTACGTCCCGATAAACCATAGAAACGATACCCAACTTGATTTTTTCACTTCGTCACCCTTTTTACCTTTTTCTGGGGGTTGAATTTTCAAAAAAGCTTTAACATACCTTTACTCAATTACTTTAAAGAATACTTTTGCGAAGTTTCGGATCAAATAGTTTAACTAATCTTATTTCGCCATACAAACTTTGGACCCCCATTTCAACCCCTTAGAAGGTGAATTTTGTAAAATCCTTTCTTAGTGCTCGTCTACACCATAAAAGGAACCTACGTGCCAAATTTGGAGTCTATAGGACCAGGGGTTTAGGCTGTGCGTGCATCTTTATAAGGGAGCTTCTTCTTTTATATATATAGATAAAAGATAAATAATAAAATTATATTGATATTTTTCGAATTTTACCCCATTACACCATAACCGTGTACATAGTATTTCACGTCCGCCGCGTTAAAATTAAAAATCGTTATTGTATTCGTGATCTACGTCCCGATAAACCATAGAAACGATACCCAACTTGATTTTTTCACTTCGTCACCCTTTTTACCTTTTTCTGGGGGTTGAATTTTCAAAAAACCTTTAACATACCTTTACTCAATTACTTTAAAGAATACTTTTGCGAAGTTTCGGATCAAATAGTTCAACTAATCTTATTTCGCCATACAAACTTTGGACCCCCATTTCAACCCTTTAGAAGGTGAATTTTGTAAAATCCTTTCTTAGTGCTCGTCTACTACACCATAAAAGGAACCTACGTGCCAAATTTGGAGTCTATAGGACCAGGGGTTTAGGCTGTGCGTGCATCTTTATAAGGGAGCTTCTTCTTTTATATATATAGATAAAAGATAAATAATAAAATTATATTGATATTTTTCGAATTTTACCCCATCACACCATAACCGTGTACATAGTATTTCACGTCCGCCGCGTTAAAATTAAAAATCGTTATTGTATTCGTGATCTACGTCCCGATAAACCATAGAAACGATACCCAACTTGATTTTTTCACTTCGTCACCCTTTTTACCTTTTTCTGGGGGTTGAATTTTCAAAAAAGCTTTAACATACCTTTACTCAATTACTTTAAAGAATACTTTTGCGAAGTTTCGGATCAAATAGTTCAACTAATCTTATTTCGCCATACAAACTTTGGACCCCCATTTCAACCCCTTAGAAGGTGAATTTTGTAAAATCCTTTCTTAGTGCTCGTCTACACCATAAAAGGAACCTACGTGCCAAATTTGGAGTCTATAGGACCAGGGGTTTAGGCTGTGCGTGCATCTTTATAAGGGAGCTTCTTCTTTTATATATATAGATAAAAGATAAATAATAAAATTATATTGATATTTTTCGAATTTTACCCCATTACACCATAACCGTGTACATAGTATTTCACGTCCGCCGCGTTAAAATTAAAAATCGTTATTGTATTCGTGATCTACGTCCCGATAAACCATAAAAACGATACCCAACTTGATTTTTTCACTTCGTCACCCTTTTTACCTTTTTCCGGGGGTTGAATTTTCAAAAAAGCTTTAACATACGTTTACTCAATTACTTTAAAGAATACTTTTGCGAAGTTTCGGATCAAATAGTTCAACTAATCTTATTTCGCCATACAAATTTTGGACCCCCATTTCAACCCCTTAGAAGGTGAATTTTGTAAAATCCTTTCTTAGTGCTCGTCTACACCATAAAAGGAACCTACGTGCCAAATTTGGAGTCTATAGGACCAGGGGTTTAGGCTGTGCGTGCATCTTTATAAGGGAGCTTCTTCTTTTATATAATATATAGATAATTAAGTAAATACATATTCACAAACCAAAATTACTTAATAAAACTGTAGGTAAGTGCAGCACATACGCTGACAGGTTTAAAGTATCGTAAGTAACAAAAAACTTTACCAAGAAGAAATATCTTTAAATGCTGAACAATCTGCTAGAAAATTGTTTTTTTAAACCAATTTAAACTTAGTGAAAACATATCAATATCGTTAAAAAGTATGTCTTAAGTGTGTCTTGTTTTGAGTTGTAAACAAGTAATTGTTGTTACAGCTGCTGGAGAACGCATGGCGCGACTTCACGGTGTCGCTGGAGGAGAAACAGAAGCTGTTCAAGCAGCGCGCCGACCAGCTCTCGCAGTACGAGACCCTCCGGGCACAGGTACACCTTTTTTATATTGGCACAACGAAGTGGCTCCACTCCAACTGATCGTAAGTGAAAAGTGGAGCCCGAATTGCGGCGACAACGAATAGGAGACGAGTGACTGACTATTAGAGACTTCATCTCTAGTTAATGTACTATATCTGTATTTATATTAAATCAAATTTATGTTTCGTTTTTTAATTAATGCATGTTAGCTGTAAGATGTTATAAAACTATTATTTGAAAAAAAAGTCCCGCTGAGCTTCTTGCCGTATTCTTCTCAGGTAGTGGTGTAGGGTTAGAACCGGAAGTAGTTTTTTTTCTCTCATTCGCTATTTAGTTTAACGATTCAAAAACGCTCGTTGCTGGGCCTAATTGAATAAAGAAGATTTTGACTTTGAGTAGTAACCTGTCAGGAGTGTCAGGTGCCACCGCCTTGCTGGCCCGCTAGATGCTTCTAAAGCTACTTTTTTTATCACAATCATCATAATTATGTATTCCTCAGCCTCCGTAGCGTAGATGATAGTGCCCATGCCATATATTACAATATAAATTATGATCGTTCAATAAAATGATGTCAAAAAATAAATATAAAATAATAATAACTTAGCATTGCATTTAAATTGACATTAAATATCACATATATTATTATCACACACTATGATCGTATGCCGTGTGGTGACGGCAGTAAAAATACATTTGTCACCACCCCAACTCCTCCTGCGGGTGTCGTAAGAGACGACTAAGGGATTGAAGTGTCACTGACAATTTTACAAGATTGTTGATGGGCAGCAGCGTCATCATAGTGGACACATTACTACGATCGCCAAACTGCTTGCCCAGCGTGGCGATTATGGGCATTTACCTCCTAATGCGTTTATACGCATAGTCAATAGGAGAGACCTACGTCCAGCAGTGAACTATCATAGGCTGATGATGATGATGACAATTTTAAATCCATACCTTTGTTTGTATAACCCTACGAACAAATAAAACATGGAAGCCGCACGCCATATTAAATTGCCTTTCAAAAACGGTCCTGAATTTTAATTGTCAAGTGTCACCCCCTCATCAATGCATCACGGTAACACAGTGATTCCGCTCCCATACAAGGGCGGCCATAAATACCTTTATTGCGAAATACAGGTTTTTTTCTATTTAAAACATTAAAATACCATAAAATAAATATGTAAAATGAAATTTAAAACATTTTTGTGAATAAATAGTTGAAAAATACGTCTAGAAATGCCTTGCAGTAATGTTGTTTTGGACATTGAATTTAATTAATATTATACGCGATGACCATCGGATAAAGAGTGGAAATAAGTGTTGCTGGATGTTAGGAAATATCAAATAAAACAGAAAATAATATAAAAAAACATATAATTTATAGTACAAAAAACAAATACATGTACATACTATCGTATAAAACAAATAACAGAAAAGCATTAAACTCACTTATCTAAAGATAACAATTCTAATACAGATTTTGATAAAACACTCATTTTTTTTGAGGGTAACTTTCTTAAACTCGATATATTCTTCACTCAGATCCACATCTGAGTGAAGAAGAAGCCTGTTAATCAAGTCTGTGTTTGTCAAAACGCGATTCATCTTTCGTGTATGCTGAAGTCGAAATGCTTTAATGTGTTTGTTACTCGCTTCAGCTGCTTCTTCAGAAAGCTCCCCTATGGACAACAAACTGTGCTTTATAATATCAGCACCGTGAATTAAAACTTTGTGGACAGAAGCGGGCATTTGGTACCAGTTTATATCAAAAATGGTATGTCTTGAAACAGCATATCTCAAAATAGTACCTAAAACAAAGACATAAACAAGTTAGAAAAAAATCGTGATTTTCTTGACCAACGCCACTTATTCGTTAAAACCCCATAACTCCCACAGACGGCTACAGACGGCTATGAAACTTACAGCCCTTATTAAGGACACTTTGAGCTTTAAAATGAGGTATGTCAGTAGTGCGGCATAGGACGGCATCAAAGTATAACTCTAATTGAATTCGTAGTTAAGAAATTTTTTCACGAAACGATAGACCTCCCGTAGAAAATTTGTATAAAATTCAAACACACATATATGGACATAAAACATATTACAAAATAAAGTACATACCTTCTTCTTGGATATCCATAATTTCACCACGTGTTAATTAACAAATAGTAATAATAATACACGATAACAAAGTGATAAAGTAAAGGCGTTAGAACTGCACCGCTAATG
The DNA here is from genome assembly GCA_025490895.1 of Thaumatotibia leucotreta. NCBI lineage: Eukaryota > Metazoa > Arthropoda > Insecta > Lepidoptera > Tortricidae > Thaumatotibia > Thaumatotibia leucotreta. Next base: position 56,271 of record JALPQI010007332.1, read on the forward strand.
AGGGTTGAGATGTTATCACTTTCGTTGCACAAATGGACATGACAATTACAATATATTATTGTCATATTTACAGTATTTGACAGATTGTCTATTAGTGAATCATTTTACATACTTTTTAGACCGGGATACGATCATGACCATTTTCGATTTATGGCCTACGGCCGGAATCACTGTGGGTAATGAATGTCAAAATCAACCTATAAAAACTTAAACCGCCATTTAAAAATAGTTGTGATTGTCCATCGAAGTTTTTATTGGCTATATTCCATACACATAATATGTCAAAGATGTTGCGCCGAAATATGCGCGGTGTTAAGAAAAGCGCTATGTCCTGCCCATCTTGGCACAATTGAACAATTGGTTTTGGGGGCATTTTTGAGCTGGCGTTAGACGTCCATGTTTTATATGGTCGCAGGTATAACCTATTGTTAATCCCCAGGTGTTGGAGTGGCTACAATCGTTCGAGAACCGCGTCGGTCGCCTGCAGCCCGTCGCCCTCGACTTGGACGTACTGAAACAGCAAACCGACGAGCTACGACCGATGGTCAAGGAGCACAGGGACTACTCTGTCACTATTGATAAGGTAAATTTAAGGTTTTGTACCCTAACAAGTTTCTATTCGACCTTCATATTATTTTCGTGTTGCTATTAATAGCTTTCATATACCAAAACTATATGAACCATTTTGTACTCTGTTTGGTTTGGTATTTAAAAAAAGGCAAACAATCTTGCAGTATCTTTTTTATTGAAAACTACGAGTAATAAATAAGTTTTAGCAAATATACATAATATAACAAGGAAATACAGTGATTTACATTGTTTTTGATTCATTTAGTACCTAGTTTGGATTTTTTATATGCATTTTTCAATAATTTTTTTAAACACCAAACCAAACAGAAGGCCCCCCACAAGATGGAGCGACGAGCTGGTAAAGGTTGCGGGTGTCCAATGGATGCGGACAGCTCACGACCAATCTTTGTGGAACTCTCTGGGGGAGGCCTATGTCCAGCAGTGGACGTCAATTGGCTGATGATGATGATGATGATGAAACCAAACAGAGTATAGTAAAACGCCTCATTTTATAGCTCGGACGGAATTCGTTTGTATCTTTATACAGGCTGATTTTTTAACCAACCGGCCAAACTTAAGGGGTTGATTCTGAGGTCATATTGATGAATTTTTTCTATGGGACCCAGATTTTTTTTCTAGAATCGGATGTGTGTCCTATCGGAAGACCAGCGCTGGCACTCGCTAGCAACATGCTGAGATGACAGATGAGACTATTTCGTAGCATACACGCTTTTATTTGTAAAATGATTTCTCGTTGCTGTATATTGTGATTTATGTGTATGTTACGAATAAAGTTAAAGTTATTTCTAGTAAAAGTTCTTCAATATGACCTCAGAATGAACTCCCTAAAGTTTATCCTGTGGATAAAAATCAACCTGTATATATATGAAGCGCCAAAGTGGGACGTTTTACTAAAAAGACTCATTCACATACATATGATCGTCGTGTGCCTGCTATACGGCCATAACATACTTCGATTCGCACATTTAAAATGTTGTATGTATGGTCTGTTACAAAGTACTGTGTTGCAGGTGAACGAGGTGGGCGCCATATACGAGGCCCTTACTCGCGGAGACCGCGTGGACAGCCCGCAGCGCCGGCAGCTCTACAGCCCCACCAAGCGACAGAC
>JALPQI010007333.1:0-49206 GCA_025490895.1 Thaumatotibia leucotreta
AGGTATTATTATTAAAAACACATTCCGTTGACATAGATATAAAACACATTAATAAATATCGCTTTCGGTCATTTAAGTAATAGGGTACTGAAACATTATCTACTATTTTTATGTTTTGAAATAATACTATATTCGGAAATAATGTATCAAGTAACATGCCTACATACAGAAAAAATATCAGCTGAATTGAGAACGCCCACCTTTTTTGAAGCCGGTTAAAAAAATGTAGTAGGTAGTTAAACACCGTATAAATTTAGTACAGGAATTCAATTAAACAAGTATGAATTACTGAAGCTTAAAGCGAGAGAGAGCATCAAATGAATCTGATCCAATAAGATTGGAATCCAATTTGTGTCCGCTGAATACAAGTCGAGAATCTATTTGGGCTAAATATAGGCATTAACAGCTTTTCCATCTTTCTATACAAAAATAATGAACCAATAAATTAACCCAAATCGAAGATCGTTTGGAAACCAAGCAATTCCTGTTGGCGTAACAAATAGTCGCGAAACGTTCGCAAATCGGCTCTTTTGTTACCTAATTCCAAGCTTATGTCCGTAACACAGCTGTGCCCAATTTATTGCTTAACCTTTCCTCCTTTACGGATGGAATTGAAGACGATAAATTATACTTCAAACCCAAATAAGGCCCGTAAGTTACGGTTCGTGCAAATACCCGCCTAATGGCCGATCAGTCTAGATAGATTAGATAGATTCGCGCGAAAAACAAACGTTGTCCCTCTTGCACCTGTTCTGCCGTATCGCCTCGTCTTTTTCGTTAAGAAATGTAAGATCGACGAAAAATTGGTGCTGTTCAGAAACAAGGATCGCTACTATCGCTCACTCGTAATTAAATTAAAAGAAAACATTTGTTGCGATTCAAGCGTTTTTTAGGGATCGACTTTTTAAATTAATAGGGGCATTTAATTTGCCATCAAATGGTTTATGTCATCAGTCAATTAAAATGGAATTTTGGGGTATAGTATCTTTATTCGGATCTTTAAATGATTTAAGTTTTTATCGATGAAAAATTTATAATTATTCAATGTTTATATTTTTATTCCGGCGCAGTTAAAAAACTATACAATTTTATACAAAAAATCAGATATCAATAGTTTTCACTTTACATAATTTCAGATGACTAATTTTTGTAGATTTCTTGGACTTGTTCCGAAAACATTACCATCCAAAAAACTATTTTAAAATCATAAGGCGAATTTTATTGTCGTGTGTTCACTATGATGATGCTGCTGCCCATCATCCATCTTCTATAAAGGAATATTAATTAAGATTTTAATCCCTTAGTCGACTCTTACGACACCCACGGGAAGATTTGGGGTGGTGACAAAATGTATTCTTACTGCCGTCACCACACAGCTGTCTTACGCTTTTTCAAATATTACACATATTAACTACAGACCTTACTTCGCCAGTATTTTTCAACTATCTAGACTATTTAAGCAACGACCAAAGTATAAACTTCTAAAGACGTACTATTGACGTCACCGATCGATCCTCCATTACCGAGGTATCTTTAAAACTATTTAAATAAGGGAATTTCTCACTGCACAGGCACGCGCCACGGAGTCTCATTCATCTATAAATGTCGGTCGAATCGAAATGGCAGAGATTTTATGAGGAAAATTGTCTTTGAAATTGAAAATAAATTAAGGATCAGGCAGTCATACAGTTAATTTATTGATACTGCTTACAGTTTTAGTTAAAATGAATTTAAAGTAGGTCAACTTTATCAGTTTCCTTTAAGTGTAGATTTTACTTCGTTTTAATTTATTATTTTATTTATTAATTATTTAATTTATTTTATTGCACGTAAAAATATACAATTAGCGGGTTTAATGGCTTAAGGCATTCTCTATCAGTCAATCATAGGACTAAACAGAGAAAAACAAAATTAAATTATAATTTGAATAGCCAATATTCATAATATTTTATAAAACATGAGATCGCTTTATTCAGATCAAGGAAATTACTGTTTACGACAAAAAACAAGTACTTTGAGTGTAGGAAGTTGTTTACCAGATAAGGCTGAATATTATAATGACCGCCTCCGTAGTCTCGTTGATAGTGACCCTGCCTACGAAGCTGAAGGTTTCGGGTTCGAATCCCGGCGACGGCAATATTTGTGTATCTATATATCACAGATATCTTTTCCTCGGTCCTGGCTGGGTAGCATGTAAGTGTCTATATGTATCTCTTTATCATATATATCATGGCTTGGTACCCACATCACCAGCTTTAATTGAGGTTACCGTGGGAATACGTCAGTTTGCGTATTTTGTCCTTAGATATTTAATTTATTCAAAACGTGTAGTCAAGTGTTTACGGTATCGTTACTTTTCTAAATAAATACCAACAGCAAACTATAAAGTACGTGAGGGAAATGTCAGTTAAGGATCCTTTTTATTTCGCAAATAGCACTTTTATCTAGTGACTTAGAGACCCAGATCACGCTTGATATCGGAACCAGCCGCCGCGTTTGAGATTTTAATCCCGATCTGGCTCTAGACGAAGAGAATCTCAAAATAGAGAAAACTCAAGTCAGGAAACTAAAAATAGGCGTCTTGTCTTTATAGACACATAACGGATTTGTTCCAGTTTAGCACAAATACAGTTTTTGTAATCGATTTCAAAAAAAGAAGGAAAATTGTTAACCGATATCCAAAATATTTTTTAATTTTACGAATAACCTCGAAACGATCCCAAAGCTCCTTGGAAAGATGAAATTCCGTCTACCAATTGATTTCTAACCCTAACTGAATAGTATAAGACGCAAATGACATTCTTAAATAAAAACTTTGCGTGTCTTAAGGTGCATTCAGACCAAACGAGCATTCGCTATTCTAACTCCCTACTCTACGAAATTCGATCGTTACACAAAACATGATTCGTTGATTTCGTATAGTGGGGAATAGAATAGCGAATGCTCGTTTGGTCTGAATGCACCTTAACACACTGCTTAATAGTAAAAATTATTTTCGACATGAAAGGCATAAGGTCGGATTTAGCAATTTCTCTGACCTGTAAGTATAACTTTATGCTTTTGAGACAAGGTCGAATTTAGATTCATCACATACCCACAGAACCGACCTTATGCCTCTCAGGTCGAGTACACGTTCTATAGTAAAATTGTGTCAATAGTAAAAGCTGATTTGAGGAGCAGCTGAACTCTGAAATAAATTTTGCGATATTTTCATTACTTAAACTTGAATATCTTTAATGATTTATTGTTCTTGTAATAACAAGAAAATACGTAAAATATTTCATTTCTGATATTCTTAGTAAGTTATTTTAAGTTTGAAATATCTGAATTATTATTATGAAACGCTGTTTTTATTAAACCTTGAGGACTTACGAAATTTTGATTAAGTAGTAAGCGATTAGTGTCATTAAGCCAGCCGTACACCTGTAAGTTCTTACGTAAGTCTACGACGGAGCTATACTAAGGAATGAGAGGTGAATATCACTATCTCGTTCCTTAGTATAGCCCCGTCCCTATAACTTACGTAAGAACTTACTGGTGTACGGCTGGCCTTAAGCATTAGCTAACTTACTCAACTTCGTATCTTCGTCGCTCACTAAGGCACTGGTCTCACCGCGAGCTACTAAGCTGTGAACTATAATTGATAGCTGGGCGAGTATCGCCGTGTCTCTTTTATTTACACGGGAGTGCGTATCTTTTTTTCGTGTTTATAGCCGATAGTTCATAGCTTAGTAGCTCGCGGTGAAACCAGTGCCTTAATGTAAAAAACATATCTTCATGTAGTAATCCTATCCTTCTTCAGTGAGAAATTCGAAAAATCTTTACACCCTGCTATAGGTACTAACACAGCTAAAAAAAGGCATATCGATGGTTAAGTTACCTCGTCTGTCGAGGGTGTAAAACACAACCTCGTATATGAATTGTATGTATTTTGTACAGAATAATACATTACCTACGACAAAAAATGCGAAAAGCATGAAACTCGAAACTCGAGGTGATGTTTTAAATCGCCACGAGTTACGAATTTCCTTTTTCGGGTCTCGTACAACGTTTTTTAGTAAAAATATATTTTTAGTACAGATAGTACCTTATTTAGGCTCTAGTGCGAGAAGTGTGTCATTTTACGTCAGGTCCAAAACTTCAGAGGGCCATCTGCACTAAAAAACGTCGTACGAGATACGTGCAAAAACGAAATTCGTAACTCGTGTCGATTTAAAACATTCCCACTCACACAAACACTTGTGTCGTAATGTACTATTTTATGACACAACCTCGTAAGCCATTATACGAGGTTAAAACATACAGCCAGCGATATACCGGTATAAAGTCCAAGAAATGTGAATATCATAAAAGTAACAGATATTAATGTTCCTATAACATTAGAATGTTTGAGCAAAGTTATTTCTAGTATCTACCGCACGTCCTCTGCATAGTTCAGATAAAATTTTAAAGGTATGTGCGCGACTTCCATAATTCAAGATGGCCGAACCAACATGAAGAAGACTGTGTTTGAAAAATGAAGGCACGTTAGCTACATAGACATGCTTTGCAGCCATACGCCTTAAATTTCCGCACAATCTTTCCGTGCTGAATACTGTATTTTTGTGGATGTCTTGTTATAACGATTGTTATTTCCTATCCAGTAAAATAATATGGTTTAAGTGTCTTTCCACGAAATGTATACTACGTAGATGCGATTGATTTCCCTCAAGTACGTCTATGCTGTATAATATGGTATACAGCTAATTAGGTATGAAATTTGCGTTCTGTATGGAAAATTTTGTGAAAAGTCTATTTTTCATACAAGGAATTTTGTGTATAATTCTTTAAAGTCAAAATTAAAATAAATGTTCCAGTAATATTATGTACTGTTAAGGTGTATTTTGTATTATCTTTATTTCATAAAACAAGGTACTAAGTATCATAATATATCCATTCAAAACATGAATTGGCAGCATAATTATGGTAAGGATTGTTTTCAAAGCGTATTATTGAATATTACTTATGAAAAAAAAAACAATGATTAGTGTGAAAAAACCTCTGTTTGGAATGTAAAAAAAAATCTAAGTTACTCTTTAGACAATAAAAATATGGTTTTACTAAAGTCTATGACCATAAACGCCAATTTCAAAATGACCCAAATTATCTGCTACTGAAAATTGCACTATAAATAAAGAAAATGTATTTTTCCCAAACAAGAAAAACAAGAAGGTTGCTGTTACAGAAATTACCCGCATTTCAGACTGTTTTAAGGTTAAAGCTGACTTAAGGGTATACGTTTTTAATTTCTAAATTAATAATGTATTAAATTAAGGGACATCCTAGTATACAGGTACTCGTGGCATTTGATCAGGTCTTAGCTTCAAAGTAAATTTTATTCTCGCTCTATAAAAATACTAAAGGTCACCGGTAAAAATAATTGAAACCTCTCCTTGAAGTTTAATTTGCGGGACTTCTGTAGCAAAGAAAATAACAAGTCGACTTATATAATTGTCAAGGAACTTTCTGGTATTAAAACGACATTTTATCACGGATACGTCTTGAATTTTGATGTCACCCGGGAAGCGAGTCACACCGAAATTATTTGGGGGCTGAAGAACGAAGTTCCTTATTTATTTAAAGAAATATAAATAATCAGGCCGTGTGGTGACAGCAGTAAAAGTTGATTACATGCCAAGGTCAATTAAGGGGGAAATGTCTCCGATGACGTGTAATTGTAGAACATGTGATCCGAGGCTTTCCCATTTAACGGCCGAGGTGTGTATACTATTTTTCTGCCGGCAGGCGCCAACTCAGTTTAGCGCAGCGGCCGGCAATGTGCCGTTTGCTGGCCGGAGGGCAGAAAAATACATTTGCCACCAGCCCGATTCTTCCCGTGGGTGTCATTAGAGTCGACTAAGGAATTCGAAGTGTTACTGAACATTTATGTATTGAAGATTGATGACGGGCAACAGCATCATTAGTGGAGTAGACACACTACTGATATCGCCAACCCTTTCCTAACGTGGCGATTATGGGCATTTACTCCCTAATACATCCGTACGCTTAGGTAAAATAGGTAATAGTAGAGACCTTTGTCCAGCAGTGGACTGCTTATAGACTGATGATCCTACTTTACTACGGTAACCCTAAAAAGAGGATTATACCGGTCTCGGCTTGCAAGATTAGTATAGAATTCCATTAACGATCTCATGTTCCAGCCACACCTCATACTCCGTAGCCTAATATTACGAGTATGGGGACAAAATATCGATATTTAATTGCACGTTTGACAATAGTACATTACGACAAAAGTACGAAAAACATGACATTCGAAACGAGTGGCGATGTTTTAAAACACGACCGATAAGGAGTGTTTTAAATCGACACGAGTTACGAATTTCGTTTTTGCACGTGTCTCGTACGACGTTTTTTTAGTACAGATGGCCCTCCGAAGTTTTGGGCCTGACGTAAAATGACCCACTTCTCGCACTAGAGCCTAAAAAGTACACCATCTGTACTAAGAAATATATAATTTGTGCCGTAAAACCACCTTTACTATATTATTACTACTATTTATATTAATATTATTATTATAAATTATTCTTTTTGACTTTGTCCACATTTTTTTTATTATTAATAAGGAGCTTTTGCCTATGAATAGCACGATTGGAAAATATTCAATTACGTTTTGGACCATTATTGGGGGCGTATGGACTATACTTATGTGGTTTTATGATAAGTGATTTGATTTAATTTGTTCGGGTTTTTTGACAAAAGGCACTTGGAACCGTAAAAGACATTAGTTTTTGCGAGTTTCATTAGATATACCAATGTTTTTTTTTTCTCAACGGTGTCACAACCGCTCTACACCCACTGGCAGAAATTCACTTTGCAAGTAAAAAAGCCACAAATTGGGGCAATAAAGTTTTAATTTGGTTGAAATTGTGACACTTTCGTCAAAATTAAATAAAGTTTTCTTCAAATTATTGCTGAATAGGTATCATGTTTGTTATTTTGTGTAATATATATTTTTTACGTTTCATTTATAGTCCCGTAAATTTAATACGTTCAGATAGCACACTTTTCAGTCAGGTCAGGTGTATTTTTTATAGAAAATATAGCAAACATGCTGATTTTTCCTGATAATAGAGGCCTCCTCAAATGTTTGTGAGCAGCCTGACCATTCAGATATAGCCTTTTAATTTGTCGCGGAAAATGCGACGGGCTCTGCTGATGATGACTAAAAGTTGCTTTAAAAAGGTACATACGTACGAACTTGTAATGTGGAAGCTCCAAATTGATTGTAAAAGCATCACTCGCAGCCATCTTTGTAATTTACTCAAAATTTTACGAAGTTTGCTCCAAGTCGTGAATTTGCGTACAGAATGTCTTCAGTGACATATAAAGGATGTAACGCGATTCGCACTTTCGTTACATACGTCCTTTCTCGTCGGGGCTTAAGATGGAAATGTACTTTAAAACCTCATGAAGGATTTTATATGTAGGAACTTTTAGCGTACTTTATGCTTCAACTTCAGTTTATTTGCACATATCACCTATGTAATTAAATATATTTTATTGGTAGTATCTCTTGTTTCTATGACTAAAAAAAATATTTTACGTTTAAGACTCCAACTCGAATAAAAATGTCAGTTTCGACTTTATTACAACAGGATAGAGTCCAAAAGTGTTACATCTTGTTTGTTGACGGTATAATACACGCATGCATGCCCATAAAATGATTTAGCATACAAGTAATTGTATGTATATTGCATTGTCTTTAACAGGTATGTAGAGCTACCTTAACCCTTAAACAGGCCTGGCGATTTTTTCACTTTCGTATCCTGATTTCGGTAGATAATAGCGTCAATAAAAAACTAATTTCTTGTTTTTTTTTTGAAACATTATTTCCAAAAAAAAAACCCGGTGGTTAATATACGCCCTGTGCTCGTCACCAGGAGGTCTACGTGTTCCGTATGTGGCCACTGCCCTGCTGGCGATACATTGAAGTTTTAAGGGGTAGTTGTTATGTTTACATGTAATTATAGACACAATAAGACCACAATAAAAGTAAGAAAAAAGAATATTTATTTATTATATTCAAACACCATTTAGCAAAATAAGCTTCAAAACTAACTTATAATTATATACTTACAGTAAGTCTTGAGATGTTTAGTGGTAAGACCTACATAGTGTACAGTATTGAACTTACCCTTAAATTTCACATAAATGCCCAGCCGGGCAGTGGTCACATACAAACCACTTGTACCAAACCGAAACGGGCAGAGGTCATATAGGGCCCACAAACTTTAAGAGCAAAATTTTTAACTAAAAAACTTTTACTGTGCCCATTTATGACATACTACAATTACATTACCTTATATACTACCAAAATAAATCAACACATAGCACTTACCGTAATTTTTTTAGACACAATAATAGTATTTATCTGGAGCAACACACAAAATCTGCCACTTTTTCGGTTTTTGAATTTGACAACTAAAACGTCAAAGAAATTTGTTCTGACACATCGATTTTGGGTGCGTTCAGAAATCTGTCAGTTTATAGACTATACGTCAATGACATTTACTGGCCGCTACAAGCGTTTTGCTCGTCAGAAAAAAATCTTTTGCTAAGTGGTCGCTATGAGATCACAACCTGGTTAAGGGTTTTAAAAATCATAATCTTCTATAAAATTTTTTTTTATACCACGTCGGTGGCAAACAAGCATACGGCCCGCCTGAAGGAAAGCAGTCACCGTAGCCTATGGGCGCTTGCAACCCCAGGGGTGTCTCATGCGCGTTGCCGACCCAATAAGAACTTGTACACTCCTCTTTTGAAGAACCCCATACTGTAGTCCAACGGGAAAACCTCGGCAGGGAGTTCATTCCACAGACTGACCGTCCGCGGGAGGAAGTTCCTCTGAAACCGCACGGTGCGCGACCATTTAGGTTGCAAGGTGTGAGGATGAGCGCCCAGTCGGTGGCGAGCGGTGCGATGATGAAAAGTGGACGTTGGCATCATGTCGAACAGTTCTTCAGAGCACAACCCATTGTACAGACGATAGAACACACATAAGGAGGCGAAGTCTCTCCTTAGACTTAAGGGTTCAATACCGCCTGTGAGTCTGGGATCGTCGACTATTCGGACAGCTCGTCTCTGAACCGAGTCAAAGGGTGCAAGCTGGTATACAGGTGCTCCTGCCCAGAGGTGACAGCAATACTCCATATGGGGTCGGACTTGCGACTTATGTAACAGAAGTCTTTGCCCCGGAGTAAAGTATCCCCTCGCTTTATTGAGCACCCCGAGCTTTTTGGATGCCAGCGTAGCTTTTCCCTCTAGGTGACATCGGAATTGGACGTCGTTGGAAATGTCGACTCCGAGGATCCCAATACTCCCTGACATGGTAAGAGCTGTGTCTTGGAACTTTGGAGCCACAGTAAATGGGGTTTTTTTAGCGGTAAACGCGCAAACTTGTGTCTTTGTGGGGTTGAACCTGACTAGGTTATCCCGACCCCATAACGAGACTCTAGATAAAGTGTTCTCGATGTCAGACACAAGTTTTCCGCGACTTTCCAGTACCACAGAGCGAGGGATATTAGCACGGCCTGTGTAAAAAGTATCCCCAGTACTGTCATCCGCATAGCAATGGAGGTCGCCGATAGACAACATGTCATTGATATGCAGAAGGAACAGCGTTGGGGATAGCACAGAGCCTTGCGGGACGCCAGCGTTTATGTCCATGCTATCAGAGCAGCTACCGTCTACTACGGCACGAATGCGTCTGCCGGACAAAAAGCTAGCAAATCATCTGCATAATCCCTCGGGCAGTCCATAAGATGGCAACTTCGACAAAAGGCCCCTATGCCAGACCCGATCGAACGCCTTCGCTATATCTAGGCTGACTGCCAAAGCCTCGCCTTGACTCTCAATGGCTGATGCCCAGCGGTGAGTGAGGTACACTAGAAGATCACCGGTAGAACGACCGTGGCGAAAGCCATACTGGCGGTCGCTTATAAGATCGTGTTCTTCTAGGTAACCAAGGAGCTTAGCGTTAACTATACGCTCCATGACCTTAGAGAGAAGGGAGGTGATAGCGATAGGCCTATAATTCGATGGATCCGATCTGTCACGCTTTTTTGGAACAGGGTGCACAAGGGCCGTCTTCCACGAAGATGGAACTTCCCGTTTGATACTGGAAAGAGCGAAGAGACGCGTTAACACAGGACACAACTCAGGAGCACAACGTTTAAGCACCACTGCAGGTATGCCGTCTGGCCCGCTCGACTTGTGAACGTTTAACGACAGCAACTCCCGCCGAACATCTTTCTGGGAGATGCGAATTTCTGGCATGGAGTGTGCGCACCGCGGGATGGTAGGCGGTATAATGCTGCCGTCATCGCTCACAGTCGAGTTCGAGGCAAAAAGAGCACCTAGAAGATCGGCTTTCTCTTTAGCACTATGGACCAGATTACCGTCAGCATTTCGCAGTGGTGGCAGGGACGACCGACAAAAGTTTCCCTCGGCAGCTTTGGCAAGTGACCAGAAGGCCCTACTCCCGGAAGGGTGGCCTGCAAGCTTCTCGCCAAATCTGCCGACAAAATCAAATTTTGCTCTGGCAACAGCTCTTTTGCAGGACCTCGAGGCAGCATTCAGTCTGCGTTTCGCATCAGAGACGTTCGGATCCTTATCAGTTACGGCCTTGGTCCAAGCTCTGTAAGCAGCCTGCTTTTGAACCGCAACTTCTTTACAGGGCCGGTTAAACCAAGGTCGCTTCTTTGCTCCTGTAGCGATTAGTGAGTTGGGAATGAAACAGTCCATTCCCAGCTGTATCGTCTCGGCGACGTTAGTCGCACAGGAGTCAGGATCATCCGATGCGAAACAGAGCTGCCTCCAAGGGTACGAAGCGTAGAATTCACGCAATCCGTCCCAATCTGCTGACCCGTACTGCCAAACGCGACGAGTAGTAGTAGGTCGCGGTGGTTCTCGCTGCGCGCAAGGCGAATTAAACGGTTAAACTTACGTATATTTAGTATATCTAATTTACGTCATAATCCGTAACCCAATAAATATAAAACGCTCGAAATTAATTGAAAATACCGTTGTAAAATATTCGTTTCGTTCGAGATAATACGAGACAAAAACGTGTTTTTTTTATGATGGCACAACAAAGTGGCTCCACTCCACTTGATCGTAAGTAAAAAGTAGAGCCCAAATCGCGGCGGCAACGAACAAGCAGTAACCTGTCAGTTGCCACCGCCTTGCTGGCCCGCTAGATGCTTCTTCTTCTTCTTTAAAACATAATTACAAAACACAAACGAACCAGCCCGCCTAGCCAAGTTGCCATTCTGCAATCGTTTACGATAAGCGATATTCAAAGAGAGTATTACAAATTACAAACTGTTACTCGCACTGTCACAACCTCGTGTACAGGGTAACCGTGCGTTCACCGGAGCGGGGGCCGCATTTTCGATTGGAGGCACGATGCGTATGTATTTTAGTGCTATTGGCGTCTCGTCTGTCATTATAATAAGAGTAGAGTTAGCGTACAATGAATAAAACAACTAACTTCGTATTTGAGCACTGGTTTATTCTTCACCAATGAGCGATATTAAAACATCAATATTAACAACGTCTGCAACTGACCATTTCAATGACAAGAATGCCCCCAACGACCATCAGTCAGGTTACTTAGACAGGGTGCTCGCGAGCATTCCAAAAGATTTTAATGCATAAATCCTGACCATATTACTTAGAGTCTTTAATGTTACACAAAATTACCTGGATTCGGTTTGGTTTCAGAGATAATCAACCTTTTTTCGAAATTAGTTTTCTGGTGGCATTTGTTTAAGTGGTGGTATTTGACATTAGGTTTCATAATAATGTTTGTTTATTTTGATGTTTAGAATGCATAGTTAAAATCTTTTGGAATGCTCGCGAGCACCCTGTAGGAGTTAGAGGCTCTGGGCGGATGAAGGGTGGCGTTACGTCATAGTGGCGTGATCGGCTGATCGGTTAGGTCAGGTGCAGCTGTTGTTTTTGTACATTGACCACTATCGGATATTTTTCACATTATCACAGATGTCATATATACCATAGATCAAGCAAACGTATCTACTTAGCGTGTCAAATGAACTCAGTGAAATCCACTGAGTTGTCCGTCTTTAATCGCAGCTTGCAGCTTGCGGGCGTCAAATTTTGTAAGTTGAAGTTAACAAAAACATTAATAATGCCTCCTTAAGTAATATTAATTGCAACAACACAAAAAATTATGTATACTCAAGGACTGAGACATATTTAAAATCATAGGCAAGTAACAACTTCAGTACAAAATTTGACACGCTCGGCCGCCTTACAAATGAATGAACTTGTTTCTTCTATCCAAATCTAATTGTGTGTTTTAGATTCTACATGATGACGCCGCCTTCAAGTGATACTGCGCCTTAGCTATCTACATTTTTTAATACTATCGACCCATCTGTCACACAGAAGCGCGACTTAATATTCATATTAGATGCGTTTTTTGCTCTGAAAATCTCAAGTTACGAAAGCTCATGAAAAGAACCGCCGCGCTAGATGCGAAACCGCGTCATATTTTTCATTCATTCGTGAAAATGAGGTGAAATTCATTCCATGAAAGGTTTCTTGCCTTTTAATGTTATTCATGCTTTATAAGACTATGAATTGAGGTTTTAATATTGCAGTTTTACTGATTCTATTAAGAGTATTTAGCTTTTTAATAAGTCAAATCGTTGGAGAAGGTTCAATTAAACCTTTTTGCTAAATTAATTATGAATGTGTTTTATATTATAACGAAGTATACATTAAACAAAACGCTATTTAACATTTTATCTGTTAAAATAAAAAAAACATTGTTGAATTCGTTCAGGACTATAATATTACATGTCCATATGAATCACAAGGCTTTCCAGGTAAGTAAACACATATTTCAAAATGGATTAATAGTTAGGTTATTAATGTTTTAGGGTTCCGTAGCCAAAATGGCAAAAACGGAACCCTTATAGATTCGTCATGTCCGTCTGTCCGCCTGTCCGTCTATCACAGCCGACTCGCACTTGGCTGGTTTTTTTAAATTATATACCTAATAAGAAAGCATACATTAAACAAAACGCTATTTAACATAAAAATAATTATTAAATTCGTTCAGAACTATAATATTACGTGTCCATATGAATCACAAGACTTACCAGGTACCTATACAAATATTTAAAAATGGAGTAATAGGTCGATTGCAAAAACTAATAACTAGTATCGGCCGTGTTGTGGATGGCAGTAAGAATACATTTCTCACCACCCCAACACCTCCTGCGGGTGTCGTAAGAGTCGACTAAGGGATTGAAGTGTCACTGACCATTATTTGATGATGCGCAGCGCAGTGGGCACATTACTGCGATCGCCTATCCGCTTACGTAGCGTGGCGATTATGGGCATTTACCTCCTAATGCGTCTGTACGTATAGTTAATAGGAGAGGTTTACGTCCAGCAGTGGACTTTCAGAGGCTGATATCAAGTTCACGACCGCGTCAATTGTGTTACAAAAGTTAGTGATACAAACTATTTTTATACTCTCTTCAACAACCTTTGGCAGTAGAAAAGGCGGCTAAATATTGTTGGCCCGTATTGCTGATTACATTGCGCGTAGAACCGATGGCCATTGGGGCGGAAAGGTTCTCGAGTGGCGGTCACGTACCGAAAGGCGCAGCGTGGGTAGACCCCCTCAAAATGGACTGATGTTCTGGTGAAAGTCGCAGGAGTCGGCTGGATGCGGGTGGCACAGGACCGCGGTCATTGTGGAAATCTTTGGGGGAGGCCCAGGTTCAGCAGTGGACGTCTATCGGCTGATATGATGATGATGAGTCAACCTCTTTGCTTCGCCTAAAGGTTAACTGGTAGAGAATGCCCTATGGCATTAAGTTCGCTTTTTGTACTTCTAAGTTTTCTTTTTTGTGCAATAAGGATTAAATGAATAAATAAATGATGATGATGATTGCTGATCGCTCATAGAAAAATTCAATATTATCGCCTTTTTTCAGTGCCGAAAGTTGTAACACAAAATTTAACTTCGCAACTCAAACATCATGATCATGACAGAATTTTGTTTTCGTTAAAAGAACTTCAGTACCTATATACTACTAACAGTGCATTTTTTGTAATCGGTCAATATCGACAAACTACATATTTAGTTAGGTCGCTAATAAACTTCTACGGGCAAACAAACTATTCATTTCATTTTAAGATCATAATTATAGCGAAACTTCTTGAAACAGGTGACAATTACACCGACTTTCAGAATTTCTTACTTATTTTTTGCTATGCATTGAGCTATAAAATTACTCTGTCTTAGAGGAATGCCCGGCAAAGAAATAGCTTTTTATTTTTTTATTCTTGAAAGAAGTAAAAAATTTGAAAGATCCTTACTATTTCCAGTAAATAAGTAGTAAAATCTTAAACAAAAATTACACTTTCCGAGTAGCCTGCAATTTATTTATTTAGACTTTATTGCACAAAAGAACAGCTTAATGTACAAAAGGCGAACTTAATGCTATGAGGCATTCTCTACCAGTCAACCTTAGGGCAAAGCAGAAAAGATTGTAGGCGGTGCATTTGCAATCACTTTGTTCATGAAATATACATTCCAGGTTTGAAATGAATTACTGACGTTATGTTGTATCTGGATAGATTAATACAGTTTATCAGTCATTGTATTGATTCCAATAACAATTATGAAATGCTGAACATAATTGATAATTTGCTATTCATTCATCCACTGTTATATCTCTACTAAAAGCCAATTCACTGGCTCAAAAGGTCTAACTGAAATTCTACGAAGTAACATCAAAAGCATAGATTGAAGTTCTCTTCATGGAACTGAAATATGAGAGCACATGTACGTTTCACTGACGTGGCTCCTATTCAGAGATCGGACAAATGTGCGTCATTGTTTGCAATAATAAGGACATAACTCTAAAATTGATTAAATTAAACAAATTATAAATATTGTATGTCATATACCAAGGAAACGACCAAGATCACCAACGTCCGAGATGGGGATCGAACCCACGTGCTCAGCTTTCGCGGCTGATGCCTTCCCTCCTCGGCCAGTCGGTCTTAGCAACCACCGGTCAAATTTCTCGGTTATATGCAATCCCTTACAAGGCTAGGCGCCTTTGACCATTCTCTAAGGGCAAGCAATACATGCCTGCACCTCCTATTAGAGTACTTTACAGTTTTCTAGAATAGCTAGAGAGAGCTGGTGCTTTTTACTTATTTTTTTGGCGTTTTAGTACTTTTTTTTTAAACCAAAGTAATTAAGTTTATTGAGTGCCAACGAACCTCGAACACACGACCTTCCCTTATTTCTGTCGAATTAAAGGTTAAATGGTAAATGCGTGACACCAAATTTTATTTTTTTCAGTAACGGCCAGAATGGTCTTTTTTTTTACGTGGTACAATTTCAAGTTTTCCTCTATTTTTATTAAAAAGATAATATGTACAGTCTTAAAAGTAAATTTAATGAGCTACTTTGTACATTAATTAAAATTGTAATTATTGTATACTCGTAAAATTCGTTGAAGTAATAATTGTTGAAATACGCAAGGGTTTTTTTTTCAAAACTACAATTTATGTACAAAGATTAAATCTACCTAATCTACTTAACCTAACCTATATCTAAGATTGGCCCTTGTGGCATTGTACCGAGGATGCTGGCGGCATTTCGTAGCTGTACGCAATACTGATGCGTTGCGCGTGGAAGTCGCCAGCTCTTCGGTCTTTAGTTACGTCAACCAGACGTTTCGCGATCTCAGCAAACAATTTGCGTGCGCTGGAGCCCAAGGGTTAAGATTTTCACTCAAAATCTATGTAATGTTATGAATATACGATATTTATTTGTTGTTTTTTTAAACGGCAGTCGTATTTTTGAACCGTTTCAATAGTGCGGATGACACGCCAGGCGTGTCATGAATGTTTTTAACGAATGGCGTATGACACGATAGGCGTGTCATCATATTCTATGGCGTATCATGAAAAAATTGTTCGCTGCCATAGATAAAACAGTTTTTGAAAATGGAACAAGCAACGAATCGGTTAATTTTGCTTGTTGATTTAGATCTGCTAGCGTTTGGTATCGAAATTGTTGATGCAAATAAGTGCAGAATATTTTGAGGACAATGGCTTAGACCAGCTTTCTCACGTGAGAATTACCTTAAGCTGCTTAAATCGTGTTTCGCCTGCAGTTTCCGATGGTTAATGTACCTATGTCCACCAAGTTAAGATTGCAGATGCCGTCCATTACGCCGCATACAAGCGAAGCGCAAACTTTACTTTGTTCACTTTGAATATATTACGGTCAGCAACATATGCTATTCAAACGTGTGGTATTTAAAAATGCTTCGCTTAAATGTAAATTATTGTTCCCATAATTATACTTAAATGTTAAAGCCATGTAAGTCGTTAAAATTTTTGCAATTTTGGTTCGTATTTTATCGTCATTTAAGATTTTGTTTTGCGATTCAATGTTTAATAAAATGTAAATTACAAAACTAAAATATTTCGATCGATCAACTCACTAGACAGCTCAAAATGCCCCAATCTTATAGTTCGCTTTAACTTTCTTCTTTATCATAATTTCTATTACACTCTTTAGGCCATCAAACATAGAAACTTAAAAAAAAATTGGATGCTTGAAATGGGATAGTTGCACCAAAAATGCTGTAGAATGTACAATGTCTGGTAATTATTTACAAAATGTTTCCAACTGTTTCAGCCTATGAAGTAAAACTACTTGTTAACTAGTTTACCATTTTATTTATGGATAAAGTACAATCGTTAGGTTCTTTTTAGGTCTAGGACACGTGCGGCGGCTTCAGTGGTTAGAAGGAAAGAGAGGGATTTCTGGGCTCGGTGCTCCGCTTTTGTGGTGTCGAGCGCCCGCAACCTGGGCGCTGTTGTCGCGCTCACGGAGCCCTCTGATTGGCTACCGACGGTCGTCTGGATTGGTCAACGCCGGTGCCGGTGTTACCAGGCGTTAACATACTCCGGGGCGCTGAAAGAGTATCTTTCAGGAATCCCTTTCTTGCATAGGTAACGGGCATATTCTGTTGAGTGCTCGCTTGACGAGCCCCCTGGCAGTGTTGAGGTCCGCGACACGCGGCACGCCATCCTTGCCGGGGTATAGCTTGACTACCCTGCCCATGCGCCACAGCAGCGGTGGCAAGCCTTCCTCTTTGATGAGCACCAGCTCTCCCAGGCGTAGATCGCGTTGTCTTTCGCGCCACTTGTAGCGTTGCTGTTGTAGAGACACGAACTCCGACGACCACCGCTTCCAGAAGTGTTGACGCAGCTGCTCCAGCTTGAGGTAGCGGTCCAGGCGTTGTGGGCTCCGGTCTTCAAGTGGCGGCGACGGCAGCGACTCGAGCGCCCTAAAAACCAGAAAGTGCCCGGGAGTAAGGGGGTCTAAGTCATTGGGGGAGGAGGATAGTGGACAGAGTGGTCTACTGTTCAATATTGCCTCTACTTGAGTGAACAAGGAGGACAGCTCTTCAAATGTGAGATGAGTAGTACCTAATACTCTTTTTAGATGAAATTTAGCACTTTTAATACCGGCCTCAGCATAGCCGTTAAAGTTAGGAGCGTAAGCTGGCGCAAATTTAAATTTAATACCTTGACCAGCTGCAAAATCAGATATATCATTTTGATATAGTTTATAAAAGTCATTAATCTCTTTAGCTGCAGCTACAAAGTTTCTACCGTTATCACAGAACAACTCCGCGGGCTTACCGCGTCGGGCGATAAATCTGCGAAGTGCAAGCATAAATGAATCTTTAGACAGGTCGCTTACAGCTTCTAAATGTACACATTTATATCTTAGACATATAAATAGACACATATAACATTTGGTAATTTTGCATCCACGTCCGCGGCGATCGGTTATGAAATAGGGACCAGCTAGGTCAAGCGCAGTTGACGTGAATGGAAAATCAGTGTTTGTGCGTTGTTCGGGTAAGTTGCCCATAATATTTTTTAAAGTTTGACCAGAAATACGCCTACAAGTGACACAATTGCGGGCCGTGCTTCTTGCGAGATGTCTGCCTCCGACCGGCCATATAATGTCTCGAACTGAACATAATAACAACTGTGGCCCTGCATGTAAGAGACGTATGTGTTCATGTGTAAAAATGAGTCTGGTTAGAGTGTGTTTAGCACGTAATAACATGGGATGCTTCTGGTCGTAGCTACGATCAGAAGCCTCCAGCCTCCCCCCGACTCTCAAGATGCCTTGAGAGTCAAGGAACGGAGACAGAGTTGTGATATGTGATTTAGGGCTCAACCTGTGACCTTTGTGCATCGTTTCTATTTCAGACTTAAACGACTGTTGTTGAGCAATTTTGACTAAAGTATGTAGCGAGTCTGCGAGTTCCTGCGCCGACAGCGATCCCGTTAGTTTAGGTAATCTAGGTTTACAGTTATTAATGAAACGGCGCACATAAGCCATGGCGTGTTGTAATCTTTTATATTTTGAAAACCTATCAAAATCAATGATCGATGGCTCAGGTTCTAAAGTTGTAAGCATAGAAGTTACCTTGATTTCAGGCAAGACCTCCGGAGGCACAGAATTCAAGTCTGGCCACTCAGCTTCAGGTTTTAGTAGGAACTCGGGGCCATGCCACCAAAGAGCGGCTCCAGAGACATGTTGTGGGTCTACGCCACGGGTTGCGAGGTCACTTGGATTTTCTTTGGTAGGTACATGTCTCCAGGTAGCTCCTGGGGTGAGACTGGCTATAGCCGCCACTCTGTTGGCCACAAAGGTCTTTAATTTGCTAATATCAGTTTTTAGCCAAGCCAGGCAGCAGCTAGAGTCAGTCCAGAATATTGCACGAGAGACAGGACGTCTCCAGGCTTTTACTACAGCTGCGTAGGTTCGCGCAGCTAACAAGCAACCTGACAATTCAAGTCGTGGTATGCTGGTTCTCTTGATTGGAGCAATTCTGTCTCTCGCACACAGTAGGTGTACTTGTTGTTCACCCGAGCCTGAAATTGTTTTAACATAAATGCAGGCTGCATACGCAGTTTCTGCTGCATCAGAGAAGCAGTGTAATTCTATTGTGGAGGGCGCATCGCACAACACAAATCTAGGTATACTAAGCATTTTTATATGATGTAAGTTTTTAATGAATCGCGTCCAGATTCGCTGGATTTCTGGTGAAACCGGTTCGTCCCAATCTTTGCCTTCTTTCCATAAGGTTTGCAGTAATATTTTAGGTTTAACTGTGCACAGACTTAACAGACCTAAGGGATCAAAGACTTGGAACGTTTTTGATAATATTGATCTCTTTGTAACCTTTTCATCAGATTCATAAGGCTTAATTGCATAGTTTAGAATATCTTGGCTGGGCAGCCAGCCCTGTCCAAGTGTTTGACAAGATTGGCTCAATGCCAAATGATCATTTTGATTAATAGAATCAGAACTTAATAACTCGTTTGAATTCGAGCGGTATTTACGTAGGTTAAAGCAACCGGCGGTTAGGACCTTTGACACCTCGGCCTGTATATGAAGCAGTTCTTTTACAGAATCTGCGCCTGTCAGTAAGTCATCGCAATAAAAATCATTTTGTATTATAGTCTTAACTAATAGATCCTTGCTCTCAGCCCCTAACTGCCACAAACAACGCGCCGCTAACCAGCTGGAAGAGGCGAAGCCATAAGTAACAGTATTTAAGGTCAAAGAACGAATAGGTAGGTGCTCGTTTTCACGCCACAAAATGACTTGCAAGTGTCTATCTGCTTCATTAATTAAGATTTGACGATATTGTTTTTCTATATCAGACGACAGCACATATCTATACTGTCGGAATCTAAGCAATATGTCAAATAACGAGTTTTGTATGTTAGGTCCTACCATCTGGATATCATTAATAGAATAACCAGAGGAGGTTGGGCAGCTGCCATGAAAGACTGCCCTTATTCGTGTAGATTCACTGTCCTTCATCACTGGGTGATGAGGGACGTGATAAGCATTGTAACATTGCTTAGATTCCGACAGATGACCTAAACTTTCATATTCGTTTATGAAATCAGTATACATTTTTTTAAGTTCAGGTTGTTTACTGAAACGTTTTTCTAAGTTGAATAGGCGTTTTTTAGCAATGTTAAATGTGTTGCCTAGGCAGTCGGGCGTATCCTTTAAAGGTAGACGCACTACAAACCTGCCATCAGATTGGCGATATGTGGTATCTGTGAAATGTTTTTCTATGGGATGAGAATCGAACTCACCTCCATTTTTGAAGTCCGCTTCTTGCGGTACCTCCTGCGTCTCCCAGAACTTAGTCATTTGGGCAGACAGGTCAGACATGCAGCAATGAGTACTTGTGTTTAATGAGTTTACATAGGCAGTGGCGCCCTCTATCGGACCGGCTACAAGCCACCCAAGCTTTGAAGGGATAAGAAAGGCGCACTTACTACCTTGCAATGTTTTTGCCCTTCCAGTAACGATCGACCAGAATAGTTCAACTCCTAATAGCATATCTATTTGAGATGGGACGTTAAAGGTTGGATCTGCAAGTTTCATCGATGCCGGTAAGTTAAGGTAACTAATATCAACATATTTTTTAGGAAATTGATCAGTTATTTTATTTAAGACAAGAAAGTCTGCGTTAGCATTGAAATTGGTCAGTTTAGATTTTATATGAGCTGCGCACCTCATAGGTTTATAGGTCAGAGAGGTATTTCCTATTCCCGTTACATTTGTGGCAGTTAGAGGCTGAAGGTCAAGTTGCAGGCGTTGCCTCAACGCTTCAGTAAGATAATTAGACTGTGAACAGTTATCCAAGAGACATTTGACTGTCTCTCTCTTATTGTTGACAGGATTTACAATTTCAATTAGAGCAGTAGAGAGCAATGCTTCACTACTGTTGAGAGAAGTATTAGCAGTGAGGGTGTTTCGCACCTCGGCACTGTCAGAAGTTACCATTGTTGAGGAGGAAGTAGCTTCCTCCCTAACGCTGTCGGTGGGTTGGCTTATTAGATCTGTGTTAGACCCACTAGACAGATTGTTAGTGGTTTGCGTGTTGTTGTGTAGGTATGTGTTGTGACGTCTCTTACATACACGACAACCGTTGAGCTTGCACTGACGGGTCTCGTGGTCCGGGCGGAGGCAGACATGGCAGAGTCTCAGAGTGGACGCCCGCGACCAGCGCTCGTCGACCGACATCTTTTTGAAGGCTGGGCAGTCGTACACTCTGTGATCACCACGGCACACGACGCACGGCCGACCTTTGTTGTCACCTTGTTTTTCTGAAATCATGAAGGTTTTTATGTTTTTATCATGTTTAAATGAATTTTTATTAGTCACAGGCTCTAACCTGTGATTAGATTGTTTTTCTCTTTTAGATCGGTACAGGTTTTCTAATATATCTGCACGATTTTTTAGAAATTCCTTGAAATCTTCAAGTGTAGGCCACTCTTGAAGAGTATTTCTGTGCTCTTCCCATTTTGAATATGTATTTGCGTCTAGTTTTGCAGCTAACATGTGAATTAACATTGTATCCCAATGCTCCGTAGGTTGACCTAATGTTTTCAACGCTCGGAGGTTTTTAGTGAAATTATCGCTTAAAAATCTAAGCGACTTATCAGACTCCCGCTGTATATTTTCCATATTAAACAATGCATTCAAATGATTAGTAATTAATTGCCTTTTATTACTGAACCTGTCACACAGCAGTTTCCAGGCCTCAGTATAGTTGACAGCTGAAACTTCTAAATTTGCAATTACACGAGCAGCCTCGCCTTCAAGGTATGAACTTAAGTAGTGAAACTTGTGGATCGGCTTAATGTGGTCATTGTTATGAATCAGAGATTCATAAAGGTCCTTAAATTCCATCCATTTATAATAAGATCCATCAAATTTATTTATTTTAATTTGAGGCAACTTGAAGCCGAGGTGCTCAGAATGACAACCGCCCGAAGAACAAGTTTTTACAGACGGCTCAGGTGAGGGTTTCTGAGCTTGAGAGCGTTCTAATATATTTTGAGCTACAGCTATAGCAGAATTAATGTGAGATTCATTAGCGTCCCTTTCTAGGAGCTCACTCTCAAGGCTTTCAGAATTAACTACCTCAATCGAAGTTTGCAGCTCGTCTAGGCGCGTGGATAACTCTATAACTTTATTTAATCTTAAGGTAAGCTCATTAAATTTAATTCCCGTTAACACTTCATCATCCTTAATTGTATTTAAATAACCACGAAATTTAGAAACTTGACCCTTTATGGATCCACGCTTAATGCGTAATTCGGCCAAGAGAGCTTCCTTTTTTGCAGCTTCAGTCATGTTGAATTGTGTTTGTTAACTGAGCTGGCAAAACAGACGAATTAATTGGAGAAAAAATATTATTTAGAGTTAAAAAGTGTCCACGTCAGCAAAAAGTTAAATTGGCAAAACAGCTCACGCCCCTGATGCCTTCAACAGCTACGCCGAGGTGGCCCGGTGCGCAGCCACGTGGTCGCACGTGGCACGCGAAGCACACGTGGGCACGTGGTATGTATGCGTGGCACGCGGCGCGCACGTGGGCAGCCTCGTCACTGAAATCGTGCAAAAGAAAGGGTGCATATGCGTGCAAGAACCAAAGCGCAGGCAAGGGTGGCGTGAAGTTGAATGAAATTGTTTATGTCAGCAAAGAGAAAAGGAAATAAGTTAAATTAATTTTAGAATGGCACACGTGCGCTTGCAAACAAGGGTTTTTTAAGTGCAAATGAATTAAACGTAAATGCGTAGGCAAGCTGGCGATAACATAGGCACAAACAAGCCGCTTCAGTCAGGTTTTAAATAAACGCGTTAGGTATTTATTATTATATCGTTAAAGGAATGCACAGGTTTTCACTGCACTGCCTTATTTAATTAAGAAAGCCTAAATAGATAGGCACTGAAGCGGTATTTAAGTTAACTCACACAACGTGCACTGAGAGGTTAGGTATTTGAAGATCACTAAAAACAAGCTGATAAGAAACTGTCCTGTAGGTAAAAACACAAATAGATGCAATAAATCACAGTAGGCACTCAGTTTAAAGACAATCTAGTTGGGATTCAAGGTTATTTAAGTTAAAGTAATTTGTCGAGTTTAGTTACGTAATGGTCAAAGATCAATGAACTGCAAAATAGGTATGTTTAGGTTAGATTGTAGTCAAGTTTGTAGGTCAGAATATTGAAATTGAGAATTTAAGTTAGAAAAAGAAAGAAAGGACTTGACTTAGATTTAAAAGTGGGTACGGATGGGCACTTTCGGTATCAGGGCACTCGCCTTGTCGCGCCGCGCGCCACGCGGTCGCGTCGTGCTACCAGACGCCGACGATCGTCCGTCCCAAGGTTCCCTGGTCTTCGCCGCAGCTGTCCCTCAGCGGTCCTCTTCTTCGGGCACGCGTTACTGGGCTGGCGGCGAAGGCTGGCGGTAGCTGGATTCGGCTTGCGACATCGTCGGCTCCAAGCGCACGACGCTCCAATATGGCCGACGCAAGTCAGGCTCTGCAATTTTAAGATAATAGACCTGCCCGCACGTGTCCTGTCACGGTCGCCAATTATGTTTCAGCCTATGAAGTAAAACTACTTGTTAACTAGTTTACCATTTTATTTATGGATAAAGTACAATCGTTAGGTTCTTTTTAGGTCTAGGACACGTGCGGCGGCTTCAGTGGTTAGAAGGAAAGAGAGGGATTTCTGGGCTCGGTGCTCCGCTTTTGTGGTGTCGAGCGCCCGCAACCTGGGCGCTGTTGTCGCGCTCACGGAGCCCTCTGATTGGCTACCGACGGTCGTCTGGATTGGTCAACGCCGGTGCCGGTGTTACCAGGCGTTAACACCAACTGTGATAACTTTAGACATTGCAAATGGCCGCCTTCATTCCCTAATTCGATAACGATCATTTTAAAAGTTCCCACAGACAATATCTGGCATTCCAGAAAGTTCCAAACTCCGGCACTTACGAGCATGTAAATGTATATCAAAACGCAATCGCGAACGCGGAGTGTAGACGTGATATGAAATCAAATTACGATTATCCAGGACGCAGACGGGCGGTTTAGTTTTAAATTGAAACGATTTTCGTCTACAATTTTAACTGGGAAAAAGCTTTTGAATGAGTGTTTTGTACTTTTTTTTTAACGACAGTTAATAATATCATAAAATGAAAAAAAACATGTAACAAGGAGCAGCGAGATACGCACAGCTGTTGTTCATTATTAACAACTAGATCATTCTGCTTGTTCATGTCTTTGTAAGTCTATTTTATCCGTGCTTTTTATGTGGACAAATACGATAAATTTCAATTCGTGTATATGATAAGATGATAAGCTTCTTAAAATACATTGAAAGTTAATAAATATTTGTAATTATTTGATACAAATAATTAGATTCACATTCATTACTTTAAATAAAGTGTAGGAAGAGGTGGCAAATGCTTTATTTTCATATAAATCTGAGGACACTTGTAGACCACAGCTTCTGTATAATTTTTAAATGGAGATTTCGTAAGCCATTCGGTCCATTTCTTAATCGTAAATCAGAAAATGGGAAAAGTAGTCAAATATTCAAAAATGTGCTTTGCTAAGAATTTTTCAAAAAGTCTTAAACTCAAAACATTTATTCATGACACTTACATTACACTTACACACAAATACAAACATAGTGCCACGAAATGGGCCCTACTCAGCATAATGCTGGCTATTCAGCCAGCGCTGGTCTTCCGTAAGGACCATTTGGCGACAGGACGGAAGGAAACACAACACGACGTACAAACTCACAAAACAAAGATAAAAAAAAAACAAAAAGGATGTAAAAAGTACAAAAAACATATAAAACTTAAAACAAATCATAAACATTAATAGACACAACGGTAGCTCCGTCTATGCAGTCCTTAAATATACATACTCGTATATATTTTTACACTGAACGCAGCCAATGTTAGCTGCGCTACTAGCGTTCAGTTTTAATACTACCAATACAAATATAAACTACTACTTAATTATCATCTATTATTATAATATTACTATTATGTATTTCTGTGTCTACCTTTAAGATTATAAAATTGTTGTGTTTAATAAGTTTTTACTGTATCAATAAACTATTTTGATTTTTTTGTTTTTTTTTTTTATGGCTCTCGACAGTTTAAATGTTTACGCGTTTCAGACGCCAGCCTGCTCTACCGTGTCTCCTCCCCGTTTCCCCAGCGCGAACATTAGCTCCAATTCATTCCATTATCATTCGATACTCGTTACACGGCTCTCCCTTTAAACTGTTTACCCTACAAAATTGAAATCGGAGTTTATCTTGGCACCATCTTTCCTCGGGTCCCGACTTGTCCGTACTTCATCAATTGGTTATTGTGTTTTACAATTTTTTAGCGTGTTGCGAATGGAAGTGTTATCTTTTAATGAAGTTTTGGCGGAGATTTATTTATTCCCTTATTCATAAACCTCTTTTAACCTATTAAAATATTATCGAACCGGGTTAATCACGCAAAGCCCGACACGTACGCGTGCTCCGGACGAGGACCCTCTTAATGGGTCGAAACATGTCGAGCAATCATCGACTTAAATACGTGAGTAACCCGGTACGATAGTATTTTAATATGTTTTGCGTCTCCTGACAAGGGATAAATAATCGTTTGTCCTTTTCCTTCTTCTAAATGGGCATTTATGTTTTTTATGTAAATACAATTTATAGAAACATGGAATTAAAACATGATAAACAACCATGACCAAGAAATAATCAACGATTACGACAGCTGTATAATTTTTATTTTAAACTGAAATGTTTTTACATAGCTAATAAAAAATAGTATGTGACGATACAAGAGCGAAAAAAGTCCTTTTCGGACGGGTACTCGTATCATACAGATGGCCCTCTGAAGCTTTGAACTGCCAAAAAATGAACCACTTATCGTACAAGTGCGTAAAAAAACACCATCTGTACTGAAAATAACTTTTCCTACTGTATTATACTGTAATATTTTCTTCAACCCACAAGTGCACGTGACATCAAAGTGCATTTCATTTTATACATACACCGGCGGCAATCTTTTTTATTTATTTGAGATAAAAATATCAACTGTATTTGTTTTTAGCTGTAATGAAAACCACCAGCCCAATATTTTAACTCAAACTGAATTAAATTAAAACATATCTACGGCACAGACAGAAAGCAAACAAAAACTAGAATAATCGAAATTCGGAACTTCATCATCTCATTAAAACTTTGCTGCAGGCTAAATAAACGTAATAAAAATATTAATATGAAACAATATTTCGTAACAGAAAAATGTTTTAATAAGGAGCGAGTTGCCCATTATTGAGAGCTTTTTGAAAATAGCCGAAGTATTTTTAATTAGCGAACTAAAACAATAGCATTCTGATTACACTAATTTCTCCTAATCACACTAAATAAACAGAGTATATATGATAAAAGTAACTTACATACCATCGAATACTAGAAATTAGTAAATGTATGCCAATTAAACTATTTTCAGTGAAAACAACAGAAATATTTGACACAAATAACGTATGCGGAATGAAATCTGCACAAAGTTTAATATTATATTAAATAAATGATATCATTATTATTTTCTTGAACATGTACGTTTTTTAATATCGATTTTAATAAGTATTCATGCAAGATAAAAACTACTTGAATCCAAAGTGTATAACTTTAGTTTTATGATACTTTATCCATTGATGTCGAAAAAACAAATGTTAGCATTTTTCTTGCCTCTAATTTTATCTTCTGTAGGAAAACTTTTTAAATAAAAATCCTTTGCTCATTATATTTCATATTCTTGTTAATTGGTCTATTGATACTTACTTATTATGCTAAAAATATTTAATTGAAATTAGCTATAAGTCGTTCACCGTGACATCCGTTACTGAAAAAGCAGTGTTTTTTACACTTTTTGATCAAATGGCGAAGTCATATTTTCAAAGTTGTTTATTTTTATTTTCCGTGTTGATAGGCTTGCTCTTTGTTTATGTTTCGTAATGCCCATGGTTTGAGGATGTTTTTCATCAATTTTGTTGTCATATTTAGAAGTATTTCTGAGCTCCCTGTTCGATTTTGTGATTCGGGTTAACGTAATTTCCTTTATTCGAGCTCTTTCTGAAAAGTGGCTGTAGCCAAATTGTTACATTACACTAGGGTTTCTAATATCATTTATTGGAAACGAAAAGAATGCGAAATTTTTATAAAACAGTGTTTCAAATCTTGCCTTCTTCTAAAAAATCAGAATCATCGTCGATTTTGGCCTTAGCAAATGTGTCTTGTGGAAAATACATGCAGTTGTGCGACATTGTTCTACTCAATTGGCCATAATTTCTAAAGAAAGATGTCAAACCCGACAAAACTATCCAATTTAATTAACAATTGTATACAAATTAATTTAGCATTGAGACACAAGTTAAATTTAATTTTTTTTTTTTTAACTTGTTCAAAATTTGTGCAAATTTCACTCCGCATACGTTAATGTATTCAAAAAGATATTTGAAAAAAACATGTCCCTCTGAAAACTTGTATTCGGTTTGATATAATCACAAGTAATGAAAGAAACCAGGGATTTTTTTTTCGTGGACAACTTATTTCAAAACCTTAAATAGCCCATCTTACCCCAACACACCTTTACTCGACAAAATAAACTTGCCCCAATTTGTCACTCCATAACAACCGCAAACCAAAACTCTCCGTAAACATTAATTTGTTAAACAACTAGAACTCTAATTCCAGCTCCAAAATTCGTAAATTAATAATTCACCAATTCTTTTGCAGGAAACGATAAAAGTTTTTAATAAAAATGTTGAGGTTTGTAACTGAGTCAATTTCGGGAGGGGCTAACTTGGTAACGAGTTTCGCGGGACTGCCGAAGCCGACTAAGACAGTAACTCAAGGGACACCTGTCTGAATACATAACGTTTTTAGAGTTCTGTATCCGACCATGAGTTGGAAAGTAGGATACGTTAGGTTTTACTCAATACGTAATGCATTTGGCGCGCGACGACCGGCTTTACGTATCGGGTAAAACCTAACGTTACTGATACTTGCAATGTCATGGTTCGGAAACTGTGCTATAACTCGTTGAGATTGTCTATGTTTACCAATGTTACATTTGTAAGTAGAATAAAATTCCAAATTATATTCTGTATTATTAATTGTTAAGGTTTTGCCATTTTAACCGATTTCAAAGGAGGAAGTTCTCGATTTTACTGTTTTTTTTTTTATGTTTGGTACTCATTCTCCGAGAATTGTGAATAGATTTTCATTTTTTTTTGTATAACCTCTAGATCTATATGGTCGCGTTGCCACCAAGTCAGAGTCTGATGATGAGATCTCGGAGAGATCGGTTAAACTCGTGTTTTCTTGTTTGGTTATAATATTAGGTAGGAATATAAACAATCACTTTAATTATTAAGACACTTGCTTTTAAGTTCACAAGTATCGTCGATATCAAATAGTTCCAGCTTAGATGGCAAAAATATATCTATACTACCTAATTTATTGCCCTGACATTAAGGTTGTGTAAATAATATATTTTTGGTACCTAAAGCGTAAGGAATGTTGATGTCTTTGGAGTCGACGTACGATTAGTTTAATAGAACGAGTTTCAAATTAATAGAAACCTATCTACGTGGTATATCGGTCTGGTTTTAATGTGATCCGATCCTCAATTTACAATCCTATCAAATTATACAGCTCTTTCAAATATCAGCACAAATTCCAATTACAGTACGCTCGTTTGACATCCAGCTCTAGATTCAATCAGGGCCACTTCAACCACATCATAGTCCTCAAGTTAATAGTATTCTACTTTGTTACAGGAGATACGTAACGGAGCCGACCGCAACGGAAATTTGAGCACGATTTGACTCAGACAAGTGAGGAATGTATCTACCCTTGATCTGGGATTGTATTACGCAAATGCGGGAAAACAGTTGAACAATGTTGAAAAGGAAGAAGCAATAAATGAAATAGGATTAATTAGCGAGACAATTTAGGTCATGAAAACAATGATATTGATGTAACTAGTCAAGATAAAAAGAAGTTAAATTTGATAACACTAGTGAAAATAATGATATAAATAAAATAATGTTCAATAACGAAGTTAAACATAAATAATATGTTAATAGAAATAAATTGTGTGAAGTGATAATGTTTGGTGATGGAAAATAAAATGACTGGTGAATTGAAGTGTAGAAACAAAATACAAGATCAGTGATCAAAATGGCGACGGTCGTGCAAGCAATCGTCACTTGCGCCGTTTTTCTTTTCATTGGTAAGTAATTGGTGTTAAGTGAAATATGGATAGATTAATTAATTTATACTACATGAAAATAAGTAAAAGAGATTTTTAATCTACTATCGGAATCAATACATTAAACCATTGGTACGGTAATTAAAACATTGAAAGGTACAATGTTTCTGTCTCTAACATGAGACAACTGGGCAAACAATTCTTAGTAAATTAATTTGTCTGAAATAACATATATTAATAACAATGCATACATTGGTATGTCCATTTATGCTGCAATGTGATAATATCATGAATTAGTTGAATATTCTTATAGAAAATAATTATAATGAAGTACTTGAATATAAAACAAATTAAAATAGTATTTTCTTAACTCATGAGTATTTTATATTCGTATTTCTTATGCAAATTCCCGATATGAACACAATCCTTAATTTATTCCGTTGTCATTCTCCTCATAATACAGAAACCGAATTCGTTTGCGACAGAAATATCCCCATTCATGTTTATATTATCTAGCTTTCTACTTAATAAGGTCGTCCATAGCACTGAGAGTTCAGCCTCTTCTTCAAAACTAAAACGGGCGATTTTCTTTCCATAAGTTCTTGTTTGAGGATTTAGAAAAGCCATTGCATACGATATCTGAACATAATACAAGGTGCCCGTGAGGAAAGGCAAAAATTTTTACAGCATATTCCTGAGACTAGAAGAAGCAAAAAATGTTAAGTGAGTTTTGGTCAAACCTGCAAAAAAAAAATATTTTTTTATTTTTTTTTTATGTTTTGAATGCCTCCATACACAAAAACAGGATTTTATTAATGAAACTATCGCGAAAAATGCATTTTAAAAGTTTTTTATTATATGCTAGGTAATTAAAGATTTTGTTTGTTCATTTGATGTCTGTCAATTAAGTGTGACAGGACTAAGACAACATGGTAACAAAATCGTTTCCTAAAATGCGTTCATCATAGCGTAACGGGCTAAAACGGTTTTAGGAAAAAATATAATTTTCTCTTAAAATATACTCAATCCAAAAAACTTCATATGACATTTTTAACTTCAAATTTGGTCAGAAATCCGCTGTTGATTTTTTTCCCCTTCCTCATGGGCACCGTGTATATTTATTTTGTAGCGTAAAATTTTAATCGTTGGATTTACAAAATATAAACAACTTATGTTTAGATCGTGTTTGAATAATTCGGCAGTAAAAACACGATGCGCAAATAATTATCTTTCCTGTTTTATACACCTTGTATTTTCAAAAACTTGATATTTTGTTAGCAATTAGCATATCGTTTTAGACTTGATAAAGTTCTGTGTTTTTAGATCATTTATTTCTGCACATTGTTTTCTTTCGTCTTAATGCTGGGATCACACAAACAAAAACCAAAATTTATATCGTCAGGGCACGTTTCAATCTAGAATATCATTGCTATTGAGTGAGAAACAAGTATAAGCTATTAACGTCAAATCCGTATACAGTATTAGAACTCTTAATGATTAAATACAAGGACATTTTTTTCAACACTCGAGATATAAGTATCCGTTGGTAGGATAACATTAAATTATCTATTGTAGATAATTGCCTAATTTTAATCCTTTTCTCATAATAGTAAAAATAAGACAGTGCCAACCCTTAGCTGCCAAGTCCTCAGAAGAAATGCGTATATTTTCGACCAAATGTGCTGACCGCTCGTCCCTTAAATCGATTTTATGACGATAGTTTATACGGCATCGTAAACATTGTCTTTATTCGGTTACATTCTCTAAAACGTATGGACTATTTCATTTTCTTGGGTTTATTGTCACTTAGCTAATAGGGTCTAATAATACTAAGTCGCTAAAATATTCGCTCCAATTGCGTGGGATTACGTTAAAGGAGAATTTTATTTCTTGTAAAGAGTGTTTTTTCTATTTGTCAAAAATAAATCTGGATTATCTATCTCAAGAAGAAGCCTCAGAGAAAGTGGACCTGGCAGAGCCCCGACAACGTGACTAAAAACGAGATTGACTATATCATGACGGATAAAAGGCGTATATTCAGAGATGTCTCAGTGATAAATAGGTTCAACACCGGAAGTGATCACCGACTCGTACGAGGCACTCTGAATATGAACTTCAAGCGAGAACGCACCCGTCTGATAAAGTCCACGCTCCGGCCTACCATGTCCCAAGCCATTGCGGGCTCCGCGAGATTCCAACTGGAACTTAAAAACCGTTTCGATGTGTTGGAAACCGAGTGTGATGTTGACGAGGACTTAAGTGGCGTAGTGGAAGCTATGAGAGATGTGGGTAACAGGTTCTGCCAGATTAGGCATGGCGGCAGGAAGTCCGAACTTTCGGAGGAGACTTTGGAGCTCATGAGAGAGAGACGCGAAAATACACAAGCCACGGCGGCAGATCAGCGAGCCCTCACGAGACATATTCGGAAAGCGGTACGGCGGGATCTGCGGGCCTCAAATACACGGCTCATTACGGAGGCAATAGAGCAAAACCGAGGTTCCAAAGTATTCATGAAGCGTCTCGGGAGGAGCCACATGTCTAAACTGACTACCGCCGATGGCCGTCTCGTGTCTTCTAAGCCAGAGATACTCTCGGAGGTGGAAGACTTCTATAGCCAGCTATATGCTTCACAATCTCCGCAACCTGAACCCGCCTCCAGCGATCCCCGAGCTACTCTAGTCCGACACTATACCGACGAACTCCCCGACGTCAGCATTGACGAACTTGAGCTGGCCCTCAAACAACAAAAAATGGAAAAGCCCCGGGAGAAGACGGGGTTACGACTGAGCTCCTAAGGGCAGGGGGAACTCTTGTCCTTAAGCAGCTGCAGCGCATATTTAACTCCGTTCTCCACGAAGGGAGAACTCCAAGAGCATGGAGCAGGAGCTTGGTAGTTTTATTTTTCAAGAAGGGGGATAAAACCCTTCTCAAGAACTACCGCCCTATATCGCTCCTGAGCCACGTGTACAAGTTGTTCTCGAGGGTCATCACAAATAGGCTGACGCGGCGGTTAGACGACTTCCAACCACCGGAGCAGGCCGGGTTTCGAGGAGGGTTTGGCACCATAGACCACATCCACACAGTGAGGCAGATTATACAGAAGACCCAGGAGTATAATCAGCCTCTGTGTCTAGCTTTCGTGGACTATGAGAAGGCCTTTGACTCTGTCGAGACCTGGTCTGTTTTGGACTCTCTGAAGCGATGCCAAGTTGACTATAGATACATCGAGGTGCTAAAAAGCCTGTATGACGCCGCGACTATGTCCGTCCAAGTACAGAACAGTCAAACAAGATCGATTCCATTACATAGAGGAGTAAGGCAAGGGGATGTTATATCCCCGAAATTATTTACAAATGTATTGGAGGACATCTTCAAGACTTTAAACTGGGAAGGACGGGGCATAAATATAAACGGCGAATACATTTCGCATTTAAGGTTTGCCGATGATATCGTGGTCATGGCGGAATCACTGCAGGAACTCCAAGAAATGCTGCACAGCCTAAATGTAGCCTCCCAGCGAATTGGCCTCCGGATGAACCTGGACAAGACGAAGGTCATGTTTAATGATCTCGTCATTCCGGAGCCAGTAGTCATCGATGGCACGCCTCTCGAAGTTGTCAAAGAATATGTCTACCTTGGCCAGTTAATGCAGTTGGGTAGATACAACTTTGAAAAGGAAGCTAATAGGAGGATCCAGTTAGGTTGGGCAGCGTTTCGGAAGTTGCAACAGATATTCTCGTCGGATATACCTCAGAGCCTAAAGACGAAAGTTTTTGACCAGTGCGTCCTTCCTGTTATGACGTACGGATCCGAGACGTGGACACTGACTGTGGGGCTAATCCACAAGCTTAAAGTCGCGCAACGTGCTATGGAAAGAGCTATGCTTGGGGTCTCTGTAAAGGACAAAATTCGAAACGAAGTGATCCGCCAGAGAACCAAGGTGACCGACATAGCTCTGAAAGTTAGTAGGTTGAAGTGGCAATGGGCTGGCCACATATGTCGCAGAACCGATAACCGCTGGAGCAAGCGTGCTCTGGAGTGGAGACCGCGTCTTGGTAAACGTAGCGTGGGACGCCCTCCGGCCAGATGGCGGGATGATTTGCATAAGGGGGCTGGCAGAAACTGGATGCATAAAGCAGCAGACCGAGCTCTGTGGCGTACCTTGGGGGAGGCCTATGTCCAGCACTGCCGTGCAATTCCTAAACCACAGTAACTGACAAAAGTCGATTTTGAGATAATAGCAAAAAACAGTTTTAAAGTAATATATTTTCCAAGATTTAATAGTTATTGAGATTTTTTTTTGTCCAAAATGAAGCATTTATATCATACAATATGATAAATTAAAAAATACGTACTTCTGCATTTTCTAAAATTAAATATGTGTTTTTTTCGAAATTCTGTGTTTGTACTGCGCTTTTAAAAACAGGGAAAAATATAACAATTACTAATTAAGACACAGTAAAATGACCACTTACTGCACAAATTTTGCGTGCTTTTTAGAGATAGGCGGCATTTTACAGGTTAAACTGCAGTAAAAGGGACTAGTGTACTGTAATTTAACTAGTATTTTGATTGAATTTTCGTGCTACGAACTTCATTCACAGCAGTAAAATATAGTTTTTTTTATAAAGTAATTAAAATACAACAAAAATTTGTAACAGTATTACATGATTTTATTATTAAGAAATTCAAACACGCTTATCAAGTTTCATGCCAATGCGAGACACAGAAGGATGTAAAAAACGATTTAAAAGTTACTTGGAAAACACAGTTTATTTAGGGATTTGTCGTCAATAATACAAAAATTAGACAAAAATTAAGGTGTATTACCACATTTTCTTAAGAAATAAAATAACAATCAACTTAAGGTACCAGTATCGGGTAAGGTACTTGTAATCATAGCAAATGGCACATTATATTTAGCCTTACATTGATTTCAATGAGTAAGCTCACGACTGATTATGGCGTAGCACTTCTACGATTAATTTTAATAAATTTAATTTCTTACGTATTCGTGTCAGTTATAAATCAAAAAGTCTTTAGAATACTGTATATTATAATACAAAACCCTATAAAATAATAAATTGTCATCAATTATGACCTATTACTACAATAGTACTCCGCTCCTGGAGTATATTTATGTATGACACGTTATAGGTTTTGTTATGTTTTTTGGAGAAAACTAGGAAACAAATTTGGTTCATTAAGGCACCCTGTTAAAAAGATAAATAAATGAAACCTCTTTAGTCATAATTCTAGAACCGCCGGCCGGTTTGTGGAGGCCTTTAATAAGGCCATGACAGACAGAGTTAAACAAACATCTTGACAGGATATTACTGATGGATGATGGGATGATTATTTAGAAAATAAATTATAAAGTACTTTTTTGTTCGGTAAATGTTTTTTTTTTTTATTTATAGTGAAAGTTATTTGTTTTGATGTTAAATTAAAGTCCCTTAAATATCCGTGACTAATTTAATAACAACGTATATATATTAAGTAGAAATTCATTAAAGAAATGATTAAGAATTTACTTTCATATTTTATGTTTAGCTTTGAATTTAAACTAACATAAAGAAATTTGTTAAATGCATCTGGAATTACCGTAAAAGAAACTTAAACCAAAAAGTATGTAGCAATCTTATCGAATCCCAAAACAGGTAAATACAAATTTCTAAATACTCGATTATTGACCGGTATTGGCGGTATTCGTATAATTCATATGTATAATCTACTTCATACGTTACGGCGAGGTACCGCAATAAAGAACAAATGTAACAATATTATGACATAACGATGATATTTGTCGGCAAGGCATTGCTTTATAAAATGATACCGCCGCCTAGGAACCATAACTCGCATAGCAAAATTAAATGTGTACAAACTAAAGAGAAGGTTATTTTTTTTGTCTTTTAAGAACCTAATAATAAGGTAATAATCAGTGATCGGTTTTTGGATTCCCCCGGCGGGTCTCCTATAGTAACTTGAATAATAAACTTTAATTATATTGCCATATTTCTGTTTCATAAAATATGCTCTGGTGTGTATAATACAATAGTGTTAAATATTTTTTATATTCACACCCGTATTTTTTTATACGCGAAATCCCGCTAGGGGGAATCCAAAAACCGATCACTGGTAATAATATCTTTATGTGTTTAACTATATAAGTTTTTACTCGTTTATCAACAGACGACACCTTAGTTGTTTTAAATTGCAAATGGGTCAAGAATTATTTTACTATCTTAAACAGGATGTTCTAACGATATCACCATAAGCTATCTTCAAGGAAGGTCCGAGATGGAACTACTCGTACCTAATTCGAATTTGCCACTTAAAATAAACGTCTAAATGCAGTTAAAATAGTCAAATAACATAAAAATACTGCCTAAACTGCAGCTCCTTGGGGTGCTACTGTCCTATAGCTAGTATTATTGCTATTGAAAGTAATACAACATACAGCATAATGTGTACATTCATGAACTTGTTACTGCAGTTTAGATGGCAATACGATACTTATTTGAACAGTAGTGTACCACTTTAAATATCGTTATTTTATTCCTACTGCGTTCTAACTAGTAATTATGCTTATTAATCTATGAAACTGGAAACGCAGTACAACACTTTTAGCATAAAAATTGTATACTGTGGTTTAATTAGTTTCTTTATAAATGAGATACTATGAGTTTACATGCTAAAAATCATGAAAATCTACACATGTACTGCGTTTTAGTCAGTATCGGCCCAAAATCCGTAGCCGTAGACCATTTTACTGCGCTTTATATTGCATTGTGCAGGAAAAACTAGTCACTTACTGCTTTTGGGGTTTCGAGTTTCCATGTTACAGTTTTCCAAATTAAAAACCGATCGATTGGGATTATGCGTTTTGATTTGCTGATTATAGATCACCAATAAACCAAAAATCGGAAAATTGGCAGTTACTGTGGTTTAGGAATTGCACGGCAGTGCAGCAGTGGACTGCAACGGGCTGATGATGATGATGATGATGATGAAATCTGGATTATTGTACACCTACACAGCTTAGACGAATAAAATTAAATGTTTAAAATCTCGGAAGCGTTTTTATGGTACCTATAATATACTAATTTATTTCTTGTTGGAATCCGGTAAGGTAGGGGGTAAGATGAATCTGTTTTCAGAATGGGGAAAGACAAACAGTCGTCCTTCAGGCACAGCGTCTACTGGTAGCATTTTGACTTACCCCGTTAAAAAACCGTTTCATCTAATTGACCTTTATCATCATCATCATAAACTTAAGAGATATTCTCTTATCGGTGGAGTAACTTCCAGCCCTCTCTATCTTGTGCTATCACTTTGACTCACTGATACGACACCACCCCCGCTCTTTCCATCACTTGGTCCATGTAGCTTCGTCTTGGTCTGCCTCTTCCTCTTCTACCTTCTATCTTGCCCTCAAGGATGGTTTTGAAGAAATGGTCGTGTCGATTCAAATGTCCAATCATTTTTCCACGTCGCACTTCGATAGTGTTCATGATCGTTCTCTTCTCATCCACCTTACCTTAATTTATTCTTAAATATTTATTTTAAATTATACTTTTTGAATCTAATTATTGCCTAAAATGTATGCCTCAGAACATGTGAACATCTTTTTATTTACTAAATTTGGAATTTGGACTTTGAAAACAAAGTAAACGAAAATGTGACGTTTCTTATTGTTTCTTATAACACAAGAAAAGGATTGCAGGTTTTATGAAGTAGGTATAAGTGTAAAATTATCTAATTAGTACGTCATCTTTCTTTTGAATTTATTATTTTTAGCAGCCTTTTTTATCTTTGAATAATAAAATAATATTATTATAATATTCAAAAGAAAGCTTTGAAAACTAGTGTATTTTTTAATTAAATCAATGCGAATAGTAACAAAACCTCATTGAGAACTTTTCATTAAAATTGTTAAAATTAGATTTCAATATACTTTAAAATACAACATTGTTAACTTTTTTAATCAGTCGAACGCCGCACCGTAGTACTTATTTCAATTTTTTACTTTAAAAGGGAGCGTTGAGAGCAATTATAAAAGGCATTAACTTTTTACGAAGTTTTTAATTGGAAGTAATGCGCCTCATTACGATCATTTTGAGTCGAGAAAAATAATTTTATTTAAGGTAACGAACAATTTTTTATAGCGTAGTTATTAGTGACTTAAAACTAATAACGCAAAATTGGTTCATGTTATAGGTACAGTGAACATTTATTTTAGGCTACCTAAATAAAATTACTTTACACTAATTACTACCCCTTTAACCCTTAAATGCATAGTTATGTTTATATGCCTCATTTATTCTATTGACAGCAAGTCAGAGTTCAAAGAATAATTTTTTGCAAGGTCATGTATTTAAGGGTTAATCTGCCCTGTCCAGTACATGAAAATTAGAATTTTAAATTTATTAGCAATCGGGCCATATTTTTTTTAAAGTTGTCCCCTACAATTTGTTTGGATTTAGAATCTTTATCTATTTGCATGTGTTTATCTGTTTTGCCTGTAGGTTGACTTGTAGAGAATGCCTTATGGCATGAAGTCCGCTTGTTGTATCTGTATTTTTTACTGTGCAATAAAGTTTAAATAAATAAATATTAAAACCACTCAAAATCTCGAGCTCTTTTGATCCTTATAGGAAAAAAATTAATTCCTTTTCCATTTTTTCATACATTTGAGATGGAGGTAACGCAATCGAAAGTTGGAAAAATGTACGTAAATTTTGAGATACAATTTTTCTCCTATTTGAATCGAAATAGCTCACGATTCTACTAGAGTAATACTACTCTAAGTAATATAAAAAAAACCTATTTTACAAAAAACTGGGGGAACCCATTGAAAAAATAGTCCACACGTTAAAAATGCTGTTGAGTCTTTTCCCAAGTCGATTCAGTAATTGGGCATTTTCGCGAGAAGAGATCCAAAAAAAATTTTTTCAATGTAGGTAAATTTAATGTTTTTCCTACTCAGAATAACGAGTTCTTTCAATCTAGGAGAAAAAAAGTACAAGAAAAAAACGGTCCCACATTTTTCATACATTTTACATGCTCTCCACTTTGTAACCGCTGTACAAAGTGTTTGAAAAACGGTTACGTAATAGAAACAAAAAGTTGGGACACTTTTTTTCTTCTAGTAGGATCGAAAGAGCTCGTGATTCTGAGCAGGAAAAACATAAAATTTACCTGTTTCAGAAAAATAAGTTTTTGGATCTCTTCTCGCGAAAATGCCCAAAATTGACCAATTATTTTCTTCAAATTCGAATTCGAAACACTGTGATGCGGTCTCATTGGCCGAGCTCCCACAGCACCGCTCCGCTCCGCGTCATTGGAGCTGTGTACCCTTGACCTTTCAACTGGCAATTCATTTCACTGAAGTCGCTGAGAGTTCAACTTTCTGTCAGATAATTAAAATTCTGATTGGCATTCCCGCAACGGGAGCTTGCCAAACGAAGGGTTAAATATGTGTTCTTCAATAAAGTCTATTTTAAACACCGTGACACGGTATTATTCCGTTTGCATTGATATGTTATAACTACCTGGTCAAATGTTTCAGTTACTACATTACGCAATCTGTAAAGCTACTCCTGGCCCTGACCATTCAGATATATGTACATTTGAATGTACAATTCAATGCTACTGTAAGATGAATATTACCTTACGCGAACTAGAACCACAGCGAACAATATCCCTCAGATCTTTTCTCAATACTAAAGCTCTCTAAAAAACGTACAAGAAAT
Organism: Thaumatotibia leucotreta; assembly: GCA_025490895.1. Taxonomy (NCBI): domain Eukaryota; kingdom Metazoa; phylum Arthropoda; class Insecta; order Lepidoptera; family Tortricidae; genus Thaumatotibia; species Thaumatotibia leucotreta. The sequence continues at coordinate 39,032 of JALPQI010007333.1, forward strand.
GGGTCGATAACAGCGCCACAAGCAATTACCAAGGAGATTTTATCACAAAGGCTACATTTATCGCGGTGTTTTCCCTAATGGACTCATAATGCAGCTAATCTGATTATACCAGTTTATAAGACGTGACAGTGTTTTAGATTGGATTATCTTAATGTAAATCTGATAATTTTGTGAGGTAAAAAAATGGTGGAGAGCCAGCTTTTATTTCCTTATAATGGATACAATAGTTTAATTTTTTGGATGTGTCTACTTTTTTCGTGTAGTTTACTTGTTTAATATACACCGTGGGCTATTTAAACCCGACCGATTTTAACAGTGTATTCCAGTGTGTTATTTTGGGAAATGTGATGAATCTTGCTCAGCATCACTGACTCTACCAGCCTACCAATTATTATCAAAATCGAAGACGTGATACAAATGTACAAATTTTTGAGAATTGCAGATTCAACCGAGAAAAATTAGAATACATTATGTAAGAGAACATTTTACTATCACATCACCCCAATTTCCGAATCCTTCCAATCAACAACCGAATCTAATTTTGCTAGGATCCACACACCGAAATCTAGTTAAAAGCACCGAAATCCTATCCGGCTCAAATGTCCCCATTACACTCAACAAACTGGCTCCGTTTCATTTGAGATTTGCTGAACTAGATGCGTTGTTAGCTGTGTGGTGACGGCAGTAAGAATACATTTGTCACCACCCCAACTCCTCCTGCGGGTGTCGTAAAAGTCGACTAAGGGATTATTGTTGTGTCACTGATCACTGTTTGATAAAAGATTGATGATGGGCAGCAGCGTCATCATAGTGAACTCATTACTGCGATCGCAAATCCGCTTGCACAGCGTGGCGATTATGGGCATTTGCCTCCTAATGCTTTTATACGCATAGTTAATAGGAGAGGCCTATGTCTAGCAGTGAACTATCATATAAGCTGATGATGAGATGCGTTGTTTAAACCGAAGGTTATGCCACCTTTTCCGAAACGGAGACGATCGATGTAAAACCACTTTTTGGGTAATTTTTTAGGCTTCCGTAGTAAATAAGAAACCCCTAATGGTATCGCCATGTCTGTCTGTCTGTGTGTCTGTCTGCAGCATGTGGCCGTTAGTACTAGAAATGTGCAATTTAGTATACATATTATATACACGATGAGAAAGCGATAGAATAAAATATTAAAAAAAAAAAAAACAAGTTTTTCTTATAACATGAAGTTAGAATGATTTTTTATTTTACTGTAATCTCATAGTGGGGTATCATTGAATAGATCTCGTAAAAAGAAAAAGAGTCTCGAAGAAAAGTTTTCCTAAACATTTTTGGAGATAGTCGCTCCACTAAATTATAAGCGAACAAAAAAAGTATTATAAGTATTTATAGAATTCTAAATACGAACATAGACAGGAAAAGAATATTGAATTACTTACATTACATAATTCTTTTTTTTTTATACGAATCTACTTAGAATTCTATTAATACCTCCATTGATGATAGAAATGGGTCGTCTTACAATTCTTCCTAATAGGTATCTAATAATACCTTTGATCTTTCAATAATGTGATTGAAGAGCGTGGTTTTGCTGCGTACATGATAATATTAACTCAATTAACTAGAAGTAATGAGAGTACCTAGAAATAGACTGAACAGCTATTAAGTAAATCATTTCTAAACATTCGTAGGCGTTAATAGAAACTATAAAATATTCCTTATGTATTATTTTAAGTAGTTAGTTACAATGACGAGTTTCAATATTTTTTCTGCTATTAGGCGCTGCTGCGCAGGCGTTATATCCAAGTAATTAATTAGATTCATGGGTACTGAACATACTGGGCTATCCACGCCGTAATCGGCGACGGCGACCCTAGCTACTTGCGAGCGTGAGCCCTAATGTGGCTTGCGAAGCCGAACTTACTCTTAAACACCCGATCACATGGGACACAGTAAAGTTCACCAGAGCTATTATAGGTGTAGTTATATGTGGGCTTGGGGCGAGATTTTCGATCTTGATGTTTAGCATCCAGTTCAGTAAGACGGGTCTCCTCAAAATGATTGACTCGCGTCTTGACAAGCGAACGCCATTCGGGACGCAGAGACGCAGACTCCTCCTTGCTGTGCGTAGCAATGCTACTGGCAGTCAAGTGGTGCTTCAGCACGTCTTTGTAACGCAGATGCTGCCCACCTCGATTCCGCTTGCCATGAGATAACTCAAAATACAGAACGGCCTTCGGTAGTCTACAGTCATCCATACGCCAGACATGCCCACACCACCTTAATTGGCTCCTCAGCAGAGCCTCCATGCCAGTCATCTTACAACGACGTAGTATTTCCGTATTGGGGATACGGTCCTGCCACTTTATTTGCAGGATGGACTGTAAACAGCGCAAGTGAAATTTGTCTAGTAGGCGAATGTCATTCTTGTACAAGCACCAGGTTTCCGAAGCATACAGAAGTATAGGGAGAACCATGGCTTTGTACACGCCAGTTTGCCGTGTGGTACTGAACATAAAATTGTATTGTGTATAGTAATTCGAAATATTGCGCAAACACCTCTTGAATCTGTAATATTTTTACGAAAAGCATTTCATTCACCACGCTATATTTTCGTATCAATACAGAACTATTTAATATTGATTTAGCGGCAATTCCACTAAAGGGAGTGAGCGAGCATCCATCAATCAAATACTCATACACACAGACGCGGCGTTCGTATTTGTTATAATATAAGTTTTTATGCCGTGTGGTGACGGCAGTAAGAATACATTTGTCACCACCCCAACTTCTCCTGCGGGTATCGTAAGAGTCGACTAAGGGATTGATGTGTCACTGACCATTTTTTTGATAGCGATTGATGATGGGCAGCAGCGTCATCATAGTGGACACATTACTGCGATCGTCAATCCGCTTGCCCAGCGTGGCGATTATGGGCATACCTCTTAATGCGCCGATACGCATAGTTAATATCAATGATACTTACGTTGAAATAACAGAGACAAATATCTGGCATTTCAAAAGTATCTAATTGTGTTCATCTAAAAACAAAACCTTAGAACAAAACCCTATTGTAATTTTATATGCCACGAAACCGTAATGACCTTTTAAAATGACCCTCAATTACGTCAAGTACATTTCTTTTCGTATATCAAATTACAAAGGCACCCGCTACCTTATTTGGAAAGGTCAGCCGCTACGTGCAAAACGGAGTTTTACGGCCGTCTAACTTTATTTTATTTAACATACTGTACTAACATTTATTATAGAGTAGGTAGTACATGCCAACGGATTTTGTTTACCATCGTATGTAGTCTGAAGTGAACATATCGGGCAGTGAATACTCAATAAGGAATCTGCATCCCATTGCTTGGTTTCAAAATAACCCTGGATGAAAGTAACACACTTTATGGCCACAGAGTATGTTTGGGCCTCTTAGCAGTTATTAGAGTTTACCATTTTAATACTTGATTGGTACAATCGGTTGAGAGGTTCTTCATTACCTATGTCTAGGATACGTGCGGAGGCATCAGTGGTTAGAATGGAAGAGAATTGGAGTCTCGTTTCACCGCTGCGTGTAGTGGGGTATACGCGCAACCTGGGCGCTGTTGTCGCGCTCTCGGAGCCCTCTGATTCGCTACCGACGGTCGTCTGAATTGGTCAACGCCGGTGTCAGTGTTTTCTGGTGGTAACAGAGTATCAATAGATCTTTCAAATATCTTCCAGTTTAAGAAAAAATCTTCCAGTTTAAGATACAATTTCAGACTCTGTGTATCTTTCTCGCGTGGATTTTATAAACCGTTTACAGCAACATACTCACCGATAAATCTCTTCTTCTGTTGTCATTTGTCAATCCGCGTTACCATTGAAAGCTTTTTACGGCAATATCCTTCCTGTATGATTCAGAATTTTATACACATTCTTATAAAGTTGCTTTGGGGAAAATGGGTTAAAAACTGTTGCCTGTCGCTGAAAATTGGGTTAGGAATGATTGAAATTGATGCACAGAGCGGTTCAATTGACAGATATTCCTTAAGGTATACTGGTACATTTTATATTGGAGGGAATAACGCCATTAATATTTGAAGACGATTTTATTGTCAAGGCGTTATGGTACATTTTCTGATATCAATAACTTTTGTTTTTCTATTATTGAAGAATTTATTAAAATCTTAATCATACATTACGTTTTTTTCATGTGACAAAGGTAAACAACTGAGCTCTTAGCCCACCTGATGGAAAGCAGGATCTGAGGCTCACATAGTGACCAAAAATTACCTATGCGCTGCCTACCCTGTTTTCCAACAAAGCCGATTACGAAACAAAAATAAAATAAAGGTTTAAATAGTCATGAATCTTGAGTCTCTTCTTCACCTATGTGTTACCTGCTTACTACGGAATAATATTTTTACTTGTCTGGATCATAAAATTCGACTTTACGTCGAGCTCAGGCGATATAAAATCGCTTTTTATGCTTAGTCTATAAATAAATCTTTTTAAACTACGATCAGGCTTCACAGACAAACACACAGTCAAAAAAGTATTGCAAATTGTTATTACTCAGTAAAGTTGAATGTTGTAAATAAACTTATGATTTTTTTTGGAAAGTTTTATGTGATCCCATGTTTTAAATTATTGAACTTAATAAGCCAAAAAAAAACGATAATTGTTTGAAAGCGTACCAAGTGTGTTTATTTTTCAAGAAATTAAACTAATTTGAATTAATAAATTATGATTTCCTAAGTCTTGATTTAGAGAAAAAAAGGATACTATTAAAAATTGTTCAAAGGTTGTTTTGTAATAATATAATAAATAACTACAACTACTACTTAATTTTAGTTATATTTTTAGTATCGTGAAAAAACATGAAACAATTTCATTTCAACTTTTCGGTAAACAAACTAAAATAAGACCATCGTTTGTATTCAATTAATTTTTAAAATAAACAATATTCAATTGAGTACCTATTCCTTTTACTACAATAAATAAAGTGAAAATAATAACCATTTTTGTTAAGCCTACTAATTCTTAGAATAAATTTGTATTGTTATTCGATTTAATATTGTGTCCAATTATTCTTATCGAAAGTAAATTCGTAAACAAAGAATAATGTTTCTTTTGTTTATTTCGTTTTGTATTTATCAATATAACTTTAATAACATTTTTAAATATTCATGATCATCTTTATTTACTGACCAATCTCCTACTTGTACCTAAGGAGCAAAATACAAACTGGGTTTCGTTTGATAGTTTTTGATATGAAACAGTAAATGGGCTCGTAATAGATAAGATGTAAATGCCCTTGCCCAAATGTGAACTTAGAGCCTTCCGCTTCGAGCGTTTGGATCTACTGCTTTTTTGACAAGGTTTTGAAGGCTATCGAAATGTCAATAGAAATAGCAACAATAAAAAAAAACTCACTCAACAATTTTTTTCATTAGGCTTTCCTCTAGTGGGATCAAATAGCCACTAAAATGTACAATAAATATATTTCATAATCATTAAAATTAAACAAATTATTTTACTAAACATGAAATAATATTTAATACTATAATGATAACAATCCCATTAATTATACTTTTTTTTTTAATCAGGTTTTTTTTTAATATATTTATTTTCAAAACTACAATTTATGTACATAGATTAAATCTAACTAATCTACTTAACCTAACCTTTATCTAAGATTGGCCCTTATGGCATGGTACCGAGGATGCTGGCGGCATTTCCTCGCTGTATCGCAATACTGATGCGTTGTGCGAGGAAGTCGCTAGCTCTTCGGTCTTTAGTTACATCAACCAGACGTTTCGCGATCTCAGCAAACAATTCGCGTGCGCTGATTAATTATACTAAATATTAACAATCTTCACCACAAGATCTACACTGTTTTTCAACAGCATCAAAAACGCGATAGAAAAAATCTTTATCCATTCAATGGGAAAACATAATAGTCACAAAAACATTTTTTTGTCATTATCTAATCCCAATAAATATCATAAAAACCGAATAAAAGGTAGAACTACCACTAAATCAATCAGCGGCAAGTTTTAGTGGCACACTCGGTCCCCAGCCTCCCCATTGAGTCAATAAATAATACAGTTTTTATTGCTCTTTTTATTGTTATTGGATTGGATCGGGATGTCTTCCTCGGTGGTAAAGAAAGGTCGTAAAAATAAAAAAATCTGTTGGGAATTTCGCGGATTTATGACGCGCTTGCAATTATTAGGTGAGAATGGGAAATGATTTACGAGTGTTGATTGAAACGTTTTATTTGTACAAATAGCTTAGTGTGGTGACGGCGGTATGGGTGCGGCTCCACTGACGCTGAGCGGAGCGGAGCTGTGCAAAATTGACCAAATACATTATTCAAATTCGAAACACTGTGATGTGGTCTCATAGGCCGAGCTCCCACAGCCCCGCTCCGCTCCGCCTCAGTGAAGCTGCACCCTAAGAATACATTTGTTACCATCCCAACTCTTCCCGCGGGTTTCGTAAGAGTTGACTAAGGGATTAAAGTGTCACTGACCATTCTTTGATGATGGATTATCTTAGTGGGCACATTATTGCGATCGCAAAATCTCATGCCTTGGCGATTATGTGTCTGGCGATTGTATGTCTTCTAATGTGTCTGTACTGTTAATAGCAGAGATTCACATCCAAGACTTGACTGAGTCTGATGGTGTGAAATAGGGTAGTTATCTTTTGACTGGTTTATTTATATACTTTTTGAGCTATTGTTGAAAGGTAATAGGTACTTATTGTATTGTAATCAAATCAAATCAAATCAAATCTCTTTATTTTGCATAAAATATGGTATACAAGATGGAATGAACATATTAAAACATGCATATTTTACCAGCAGCTGGCATGCAAAATGCAAATAGATACAAACTAGACTAAATTCTTCATATATTATTAATATTCGACTAATAGTAATGCTTTATGATTCTCAACCAATATCATGTCATACTTAACCTAATATCAAATATATATAATTACATAAATAAAATTACAATTGTCAGTCTAATTACATTTAAAATAGTCAAAAAATTCATCCACTGAGTAAAAACATTCCTGTACCAACCAGCTCTTAAGTTTACGCTTAAATACATTTAATGGCAAGACTTTTAGGCCGGCTTGGAGACAATTGTAAATTTTTATCGCCATACAAATATTAATATTTATCTTTCAGTACAGTAGATGCTATTTTTCCTATATGCGACAAGTGGTTACTTTCTCATCAGGTTGAATCTACGACTACTACTATTTAAGCATACCTATCAAACTTTAATTACCTCAGTATTAGTTTATTTTTTATATTTTTTTGTAATCAAGAATCAAATTATTTTTTGTAGTTAAGAAGAAACTTCATGTGGTTCAATGGGATTTCAACCCACGTCCTCAGCTTTCGTGGCTGAAGCCTAAACCACTCGGCCACCCCAGCTGGTCCATAAATTATGTTATATAACATTTTTTTTCATATGGGTAACACTTTACAAAATATAATTGAGGCACCCCTAAAAATTTAAATTTTACTTATTATTATTCCTTTGGGTCAAAATTCTTTTCGTTGTCTTGCTTCATACTACTCTGTCACGCTTTTAGTTGCTGTTTCGACTCAGTATATAAAAAATCCGGTACACTTATTTCTATTTCACGCTAGATTTTAATCCAAACATCAGAAATTTAATACAAAACAGCATCTCATACGTAAATCACCACTGCGTCACGTTTTTTAGGGACACAAAATACGACAACGATAATAATTTTGACCCGTTTATCATATTAATCGATTACACACGTATACATCGATTTCTTACAAACCACACATCACGATGCCAATAAAATAATTAATCCTCTTACAATGCTTGAAATTGATACTTATCTTCTCAAATCGCAAACAAACTTCCTTCATAGCTTTAGAATTCAGAAAGAACGGCACCGAGCTGCTTAATTGTAGAACTCGAGTGCTACGTGACCAGCATGCTACGGCGTAGACGCTACGACGTAGCAATGCTACGCTTGCGGTGTAAATGCTGATTACAAATGAGAATTTTCTTTTGCAAGTTTTAATTTTGTAGGTTTCAATGGGGTGGCAAAGTTGCGGAAAATTGCAAGAAATAAGAGTGGAGAGACTACTTTTTATATTTAAAAAAAATAGTCATTTTTGTAACAGTGATATAGGTACATATTTTCATACCAAATTATAAAGTATAGCTTAGTATTGATAGTTTTTATACTACATAAAAATCATAATAAATTAAAGTTTGATATTTAAATGGTGCCATAAACAGGTTTGAGTCGTTTGTTTTGCTTACGAAAAACAGAGTTACATTATTTGTTTAGACAACGTTAAAATGTACGCTTTTCAAATTCTTTCTTATTTACTCAATGGGTAGCATCCTGGAGAAGAAAAACTTAGTAATAAGTTAAAATAATTTTAAAAAGCAGTTTAAATTTGATCGATTATGTTATCTTATTATACAGGTTGCGAGCATTCCAAAATAATTTAATGCTGAATTCCTTACCACATTTACAAAGCTACCACAATATGCTTTAATATTACCACACCTTTTGCCTGGCAATCAAAAAATAGGAATAGACTTGACGAAATAATCTGTCCCTAAAAAATAATTAGTATAAATATTTTTTATAAATTTTTGTTATGATAAAAAGTATTGGAAATGTTAAAAAGTATTCAAAAAGTCTAAAAAAAAAGAGAAAACCTTTTTTTTGGTGGGATTTGACATTAGGTCTCATAATATTTTTTGTTTATTTTGATGTCTAGAATGCATAGTTAAAATCTTTTGGAATGCTAGCGAGCACCCTGTAGAAATCGCAAAGAATAACATAAAATATCAAAACTTTCAAAACAAATTGAGGTTTCCTGCAGGCCAAGATGGTATTCTTCAATCGTATACGATAAGCGATAAGTCACGAGACCATAATAATGTATGGACAAGGTCACGTGACTTTTTGTTCGAACATGTACTTCTCATACTTTTATTATTCGCTTATCGTATATGCATGCATGCAGAATGGCATATTGGCTAGACCTGCTGCCAGAGTTGGACAAAAAGTAATATGATTACTTCAGAAAATTACATTTGTATGTGTACTTTGTAATTTATATTACATAGTACAAAAGTAATCTGAAGGAGTAATCATATTACTTTTTGCCCAAATCTGCCTGCTGCATATGATATGTAATCATCATAATGTCAAAATGTGCACATGCTTCACTTTTGCAGAAGACAGTTTTATTTGCAAGATAATTATGCAAAGATCAAGTGACTCATGTCATACTCTTTACGAGTCCATCGTAAATCGGAACGACTACATTAATATTCGTATTTTACTACTTTCCAGTAGTTAAAGTGTACGTTAACCTTGAATATTCCTTATGACTATCACTATTGTTGAATTTAAACTATCGTAACATAATACTGTAAAAATAATTAAACGGTAAAACTCACGTGGTCACTACGCGTGACAGTTTTGGAGAGCCTATGTCTCCATTATCATGTACTCACGAGTCGCGAAACGTGAACGTGAGCTCAGTGCTTGTAACGTATCGACATCAATTGAAGATAATTCTTTGCTTTAATTCTTTTTGTAGGCGTTCGATTTAAAATATCATGACGTCGCCGCGTACCACGTGACCTACAACTGTACGTCAGTGTTTTCATTCAGGATACTATGGAATTAAACAGAGCGGGTAGAATTTCAACCAATCAGATTCGAGCTAGTTTGTTGTTAGCCAATGGTAAAAGATGTTCAGTATGAGGTGATTCAAAGACGTCGAATGAACGAACAATTGAGGGATTGAGAATGAGAGTTGAGAGAATCTGACTTAAGGGAGTGTAATAGGTATTCGAGGCTTTTCGTCGGCAGAGCGTCGAGTCGTAAGGAAGTCAGTGAGTTTAGTTCGTAAGGCATATCGTGTTTAGAATTGTTCACAGATATAGCAGGCAGGCTTTACGGCAACGAAGGCATAGGGCGAGTAACACCATTCCTGGGCGTGATTCGAAGATAGAAATGCGGTACCACCCGGCATTTGGGCGCACAAAGGATGCACCACATGGATATGGTACGTCGCCTCTGGCATACTTTATATTTATAGGAATTGCTTTGTGATTTGTAGAATAATAGGTGCATCGAATCATACGGGATTCCAGCGATATGTTAGG
>JALPQI010007334.1:0-48921 GCA_025490895.1 Thaumatotibia leucotreta
CTTGGACTACTATTACGTATGTTGATTTTTTGTACTGGTGAAAAAATAACCCTGTATAATGGATAGATAAATAAGGTAATTACTAAATAAATATGGGATGGTATGATACATATGGTACTTAAAATACATTGATAGCCACGATCATGGAATAAATATTTGTGATAAATAAATACACAAATTATGCCCTCGTCGGGATTCAAACCCGGAATCTCCAGCTTCGTAGGCAGAGTCACTACCAACTAGGCTACGGAGGTTAATAAAAATAGTAGACTATCAGTACCTACTGCATTTTTCCGACATACTCTAGTGGCTGTATAAAGGTGCTTTAGCAGCGGATGTGGGTGTAGGCGGGTCAAGTGAGTAGGAAAATGTTTAAGTCGCGTTTCCCTAGGTTCGTGTAGCAATCCCTATTTGACAATGTACGAGGAGCGTTTCAATAGGATTCATATAAAGTAACGTTATCTAGAAGTTGCAAGAAAGTTTTTCATAAAACGTAGTATACTACTTTTACAGTTGACAATGTCAAAAAAAGGCTTCACCGGTGAATTCAAGACTCACCAGCAGATTTATTCGGAGCAACCATGTGTTTTTCTAGAAGATACTTCTGCAGATGAGACCAAAAGATCGATTTTGACGGCCTCAAAATCTGAAAAATGGATAATTTTAAGTCGTTTCTGATATTCTCAAAAATAAATTAACAGATAATTGCGCTAAATATTTTGTTCTTATAGAATTGTTTTATGTTACGATTTGGAATGTTCTGGCATGTATTTCACAGTAGATTATTTGATTATCACAGTAATCATTATTGTTGGACATGTAAATTTCTACATCATTTTAATTTCGTTCATTGTTTTGGTAATTGTTATTTTTCAAACATGTATTATATTTTTTATGTTCATTTTATATATAAAGAGTCACTGCTCTTAAATAGCTGCTCGTTGCTTCAACGTTCGGGTCAAGAGTAGACAAAGATTCAGTTATCATAGGTAACTTAAGCTAAGTCTAAGACTTATGCCTGCGGCTGTACCTACTGTAGTGTACAAGTACATGCATGTAGGTACACATGTATGCTCCACAAGTGTTTTTATAAAAGATATTTTTCATCACACTTGTTGTCTAAGCATGCCATTGCTTGCGCGCGTAGCGGGAGTAATAGAAAAGTGAAATTCCCTAGGGAGTAATAAAAATTTCAGTACGCCGTTTAATAATATTATGTCTTAAAACTTATTTTTTTGTCGGCAAGTGTGATGAAAAACATTGTATGCATTACGGTCGGTAAGCGGAATACTAACTCGAGTCATAAAAGCCCTCCACCTGACGGCGTCGGGTTTCTATCACTCTCGTTAGTAATACCCTACTTACCTCCCTTTATGCACAATGTAGGTACTAATAGAAAATTTTGTTTTTAAATTATTATTTTTGTTTACATGTATTTCTTACTTTACAGATTACGTCACAAATGAATGAAAAAAATACAAGGACAGTCTGGCCCCGCCTTCGGTAAAATCTAGCAAGTGTCGTCTATTTACTAGCTACTAAATTTGCATTTGACTACTACATTTTGCAATTTACACGACGGTCCGGCCTCCACTTTGCATTTTTACACCTGGCTGTATCTCTTTAAAATGTATGATTTAAGCTGATTATTAAATTTGAAATTTAGTAAGCTTAAACAAAAAGCTAAAAAACGTTGTACAGGGTGCTCGCGAGGAAACCAAAAGATTTTAATGCTGAATTCCTGAGCGTATTTAGAGTATTTAATGATATATAACAATTCCTGGACTCGGCTTGGTTCCAGAGATAATTAACCTTTTTTCGAAAAAAGTTTTTCGACGTGACTCGTCATAAAATTTCTTTTTGATTACAATGACAATCAAAAAATGAGAATAGACTTGACTTTTTGATGTTTTGATGTCTTATGCATTCTGCATAGTTAAAATCTTTCGGTTTCCTCGCGAGCACCCTGTATAATGTATTTTGACCAAAACCTAGCTTTCAGCTAAAATAATGGCCAGTGACTGTTGAAAATTGCACCTACATGATGGATAAATTATCTATTTAATTACTTTCTTTAAGTCTATATCTGTTTAAATAGTAATAAACCTCGTAAACATTTAAATATTTGGATTATTAAAATTAATGATACGTTTATTGAAAAGTAATGCTAAGCTTTTAATCGAATAAATCCCAACAATACCATCAAAATATAATAAACACCGTCCATCAATATCAGTCTTGATTAACAAGATTTTCTAAAGTAAATACGATACAATGTAGTTAAGATAATTCAGTTTTCATCCAAACAATGGCAACCGCACCGAGATTGAAATGTTCAATATTTAATCAATCGCAATTATCTTGCTGAAAATTACAAATTCGTATTACCTTTTGTTGCTCTAGCATAATAAATTAAACGCAAATTACTGTAATATTTCTTTTTTAGGGTTTCGTGGCCAAAATGGCAAAAACGGAAGCCTTATAGATTCGTCACGTCTGTCTGTCCGTCTGTCACAGCTTACTGACTCGGAAACTGTAAGTACTATAGTAATGTTTGATATGGATACATTTCTGTTGCTACAAATGTGAAAAAATGATACTAAATAGTATAAGCTAAATTCAAGGGTGTATGTGAAGTCCCCAACAAGTACTGGGCCAGCGTTGGGACCACGCAAAATAGGCACGTTTGATGTCGAGTTGCGGAAAAATGGCCAGAATACAACAACAACAATAGCAGTATAAACTAAATTGGTAGTGGGGTCTTCCATTATCTGCAACTTAGGTACGATTTGTTTTCGATTTACCCATTTCATTATTCTTTTTGTAAAAAGCGTCATTGGCTAAAATGTGTTTTACTTTTATTTTTCGAAGATCTGAATTTGTATTTCTCTTACGTATGCGTCTGTTATGTATTAGAATTGCCCCTTCTTGTAACTAATGAACATGTACAATTTGATAGTTTCAAAGATTGATCGAGTTTGTGTAACATCTCATAGTATATACTAAATGATGATGAAGCCAACGTTTTCCGTACTCATAATACAGAACATAAAACCACATCGATCACGGCTGAATTATTCCGGGTAATCAAATTGGAAACGCGTCTCCAGTTACCCCGATAATCGATCTAGCAAAGGCTGTATTTACGCCGTAATTCAGTGTAAAAACATTTTATTTTGACACAAAATGTCGTAATTGCAAGCGACGCGATCCTTATCGTCGGCATTTTCGGGCCAAATTAGGAAATTAACCTGGAACCCGACGACCTACTTCGCTTATCGTGTCAACATAGAATTCAACTTAACGTTTATTGATAAGTTGCGCTGGTGCTTTGTATTAATAGGACCACAAAATTGATTGATATATAATTTGGAAGTTTACTACTAAGTGGTACTTTGGCCCTTCAGATAAATTGTTACATACATATTCTTAATAATGCCGTCTACAAAGAATGAATTATAAATGTGTGTTACCATCATGCAGGCTTTTATTAGAACCGAGAAATGAGATGCAGATTTTTAGCCAAATCATGACTATTATTAAATTCTAATTTTAACAGTAGTTCACTTTCTAAGAAAAGGTCAGTGAGAAGCAATGTACTTTAAATTAAATGGCAAAGAGTCGGAGCGTTACACACGTTACATTAATCGTTCGAAGAAAATAATATAATTTGGTATACCAAAGAAAAAATACCGAGTTCACCAACGCTGGAGGTGGGATTCGAACCCACGGCCTCAGCTTTAAAATGTATATATATTATATATGCGTAGTAGTGTTATTACTTAAAAGCACAACACAAAAAACTAACTAAAACAATTTGACTTGTTTTACAAAAATTAGAAACAAAATTAACTGTACAGTTAATTTAAATATTTCTCAACTGTTAATAGGTATTTCAAAATGATTGCTAGTAATGTGTATTATTACCCATTTTCTTTAAAGAACTGGTCATGGTAACACACTGTATATTTTATTGTAAGATCTGCCATTATATATATATATATTAATGGTAATTACGAAACATTATCATCATCATCATAGCCGAAATACGTCCACTGCTGAACATAGGCCTCCCCACAAAGACTGCCACAATGACCGGTCCTGCGCCTCCCGCAGCTATACCCACGCTGCACCTTCCGGTACGTCGCCACCATTCGAGAACCTTTCCGCCCCAAAGACCATCGGTTCTACGTGCAATGTGCCCCACCCACTGCCACTCAGTTTAGCGATTCGGAGAGCCAAATCGGTTAGGTACTTTGGTTTTGCTGCGGATGACCTCATTTCTAATACGATCTCGCAGAGAGACTCCTAGAATAGCCCTCTCCATTGCCCTTTATACAAATACTTGGCATCTTCGAAGGACTTTTGCGTAGCAAATATTTTATAGACGGATGCCTGTTCCATTGTCTTGTATTGAGAATTTCGTTTCAATGAAATGGAATATTAAAATATGGGTTTCCATATTGCTAGTTGTCACCAGAATTTCGCAATAAATATTGTCCCCAAAGCATGCCATTGTTGTGCAGGATGCACATACGAATAGAGGAAACAGATTGTTACATTTTTTACAGAAAAATATACGTTTCATGTGAGAAAATAAAAATGTAAAAATTATTTGTACCCAGTTCAAATAAAACGTGTACGAGTATGTATGAACATTGCGATAAATAATGTACGACTGTGCATGAATAATTTACGCAGGACAAAACTTCTGATCAGGGTGCTTAGGCAAGTTGCCAATCGCTAACGCTTAGTCGTCAATCGTAAACGAAAGGCAATTACATGTCTTTGTCGTACTAATTTGAAAAAGTGACAGATAGGGAAAACTACGATACGCTACTAAGCGTTAGCGATTGGCAACTTGGCTAAGCATCCAGGAATGAATCTCTAGATACTTAAACTCCTTTTTGTAAAATGTGACGTTATCTGGGAAAAGGGACCTTATTTTCCAGAGCGCTTACGGCGTTATGAGCGATATTCGTATACAATACGACGTCATCGAACATAAGAGCCATCGACAATATACCCTTATCCCAAATAATTTCACAAATGCAAGTACCTATATACAAAAGCAAATAAAATATTTTATTTTCTTTACTGGGAAAGAAACAGACACGGGCAGATAAAGTACAAGTGGCAGGATTTTCATACAGTATGTACCACCAGTGTCCTTAGACAATTCCACATGGCTTTATTTCAAGTACTCTGTAAGTGACATTGTCATCGGATCAGTTTATCGGGCTTTTAATGACTCGAGTTAGTATTCCGCTTACCGACCGTGACGCATACAATGTTCTTCATCACACTTGTCGACAAAAAAAGTTTTAAGACAAAAGATTATTAAATGACGTACTGTAATTTCTATTACTCCCTAGGGAATTTCACTTTTCTATTACTCCCGCTACGCATGCAAGCAATGGCGCGCTTAGACAGCAAGTGTAATGAAAAATAAATAAAACACGCATAATGATAAAATGGCACTGGCTGATGATTACTTTTGAACAAGCAATGGCTGACCACTGAATTAAAGTGTTTGAAACTCAAAAATAGCTACGGTAGTCACGTTTGGACCTTTCAACGAGTAGAAGGAAAACGGAATAGGGAAATCGGCCTCTAGTGGTCCAGTCAAGTGCAAAACTAAGTATCGTATGAACCCGCTCATAAATATGTTACGACGTTCTTATTACATAGATTTAGAATGCACTGGGACATATTTTCGAACATTTTGGTGTGCACCTTATTTTGTTTTTGACTGTCCAAAGTGTAATATAGGAATGCACTCTTGGAATGTCCCTTTTAATGGACAGTAGCCAGCATACTTGTTTTCGCCCTAGCAAGCCAGATTCCATTAAGGACTCGCAAACTGATGCAATTTTCAAAAATAAATTAAAGTCATTACTGTTAGACAAAGCATACTACAGTATTGATGATTTCAAAAACACATCGACTGGATGGTTGACCCAAACAACGGATTATTATTTTTTCTCAAACTTGCTATGGAATGTTGATGTTACTTACTTTAAATGAAACCCGGAAATACTATGTATCCGGTGTCATATGCTAAGATGATATGTAAAGAGATTTCATGTATTTATTTAACACCTAGGACTGCAAACAAACTGTTTTTTGTTTTGAAACGTCAAATTGTGACACTAGGTCTTGACATTCAGCCACAGAAAAAAAAAAAACCTAAGAACTAATGTCTATACCACCGGGTAAAAGGATACCTCAAACAGATTTAAAAAAAAGTTAGGCGCGAATGTTTTTTTTAATGTTTTACGATACTGTACTATTGGTTTATTTACAAATTGAATAGTATGGTTCGCCGAAATCAGTTCGTGTTATTTCATGGCAAGTTTGAGAAAAGCACTATACAAATCTCGGCGAGAAACAGGGTTACAGGCCGCGTATTCCTATCTGGCCTCAGTTCCTTCGGCCAGATATATCTACTTGGCCTGTGACCCTTCGTTTCCCGTCCTCTATAGTAATGTACTATTATTTTAAATAGTTAATTCTGCGAATTGTATGTATCAATATTACTTAATTTATAAATGACGTGTAAAATGTAAATTGCTTTTACCAATAAAGTCTGTATATCTGTATTTCAAGTATGGCGGCCGTTAAGAATGAAAGACACGATACCATTGTCAAAGCGTTCAAACTTGCTACGGAATGTTGATGTTACTTGCTTTAAATTAAACCCGGAAATACTATGTATCTGGTGACATATGCTAAGATGATATGTAAAGAGATTTCATGTATTTATTTCACACCTAGGACTGCAAACAAACTGTCTTTTGTTTTGAAACGTGAAATTGTGACACTATGTCTTGACATTCAGCCACAAAAAAAAAATAACCTAAGAACTAAAACCAGGTAAAATGATACCTCAAACAGATTAAAAAAAAAAGTTAGGCGCGAATGTTTTTTTTTAATGTTGTACGATACTGTACTATTGGTTTATTTACAAATCAAATGTATGGTTCGACGAAATCAGTTCGTTTCATTTCATGGCAAGTTTGAAAAAAGTACTATACAAATCTCGGCGAGAAACAGGGTTACAGGCCGCGTATTCCTATCTGGCCTCAGTTCCTTCGGCCAGATATATCTACTTGGCCTGTAACCCTTCGTTTCCCGTCCTCTATAGTAATATACTATTACATGATTCTTTCTTTATAGTTAAATATAATGATGTTGTACCTACCATGAAAGCAAGAAAGGGTAAATTTTGTTTCTTAGACCTATCGTTGGCAATTTGCAAAAACTTGATGAGGTTTGTGTGCCCATGGGCAATATGGGCGTTTAATATCATAAAAGGTTATAGGTAAGCAGCACTTATGGCCGTGTGGTGACGGCAGTGACAAAAAATGAAAATGATAAATATTTATTGAAACAATTTTAAACTTACAATTATCCACGACCCTGTAACTTGTGCTAGGAAACCCTGTGTTACAAGACTCAGTAAGAATACATTTGTCACCACCCCAACTCCTCCTGCGGGCGCTGTAAAAGTCGACTAAAGGATTGAAGTGTCACTGACCATTATTTGATAAAATATTGATGATGGGCAGCAGCGCCATCATAGTGGACACATTTATGGGCATTTACCGCCTAGTCACATATACGCATAGTTGACAGGAGAGGCCTACATCCAGCAGTGGACTATCATAGGCTGATGATGATGAAGCATTTATTCATGCCTGCTCATGGATCATAATTTGTCTTTTAGTGGATCATAATTGTACTTATAATCTCATTATAATTCCTTCTTGCAAATCATTTCCTTGACATCATTAGCAACAAGTTTGTTTTTGCTTAAAGAGGTATCTCCTTTTCCCCGACAGATTTAGTATACTAAACAAGACCTTACATAGATCTGCAATGTTTTGTTAAAATGTATCTCCTTTTATCTATCTTATCCCAAATGTATCTTCTGTAGATAACTTTGCCTTTGTAGAATGTCATTGCATTGTTTGTTCTATGGAGTTCATTATTTCGTGCAATTAAGTGTTTTAACACTACCAGCTAACAGAGCAATAAACTGTAGTAGTCGTAATTAACCCCACTCCTGTCAATGGTTCGCGATTAGGTCATCATCATCATCATCATCATATCAGCCGAAAGACGTCCACTGCTGAACATAGGCCTCCCCCAAAGATTGCCACAATGACCGGTCCTGCGCCACCCGCATCCAGCGGACTCCTGCGACCTTCACCAGGTCATCGGTCCACCTTGTGGGGGGCCTACCCACGCTACGCCTTCCGGTACGTGGCCGCCACTCAAGAACCTTCCCGCCCCAACGGCCATCGGTTCTACGCGCAATGTGCCCCGCCCACTGCCACTTCAGTTTAGCGATTCGGAGAGCTATTTCGGTTACTTTGGTTCTGCTGCGGATGGTCTCATTTTTAATCCGATCACGCAGAGAGACTCCTAGCATAGCCCTCTCCATTGCCCTTTGGGTGACTTTGAGCCTTCTTATGAGGCCCATTGTAAGCGGCCACGTTTCAGTACCGTATGTCATCACTGGCAACACACACTGATTAAAGACTTTCGTCTTCAAACACTGCGGAATATTGGACGAAAATATGTGTCGTAGCTTCCCGAACGCTGCCCAACCGAGTCGGATTCGACGATTGACCTCTTTCTCGAAGTTGGACCTACCTAACTGAATAGTTTGCCCTAGGTATATATATTCGTCTACAACTTCGAGTGTAAAGTCTCCGATTATTACGGGAGTTGGTGCTACATGGGAATTCGACATGATTTTCGTCTTATCCATGTTCATCCTAAGACCAACTCGCTCGGAGGCTTTACTGAGGTCAACGAGCATAGTACTTAAGTCCTCCAAGGTCTCAGCCAAGACTACTATATCGTCAGCGAATCGAAGGTGAGTGAGGTACTCGCCGTTTATGTTGATACCCAGCCTTCTCCAGTCCAGAGTCTTAAAGACATCCTCCAGTGCAGCGGTAAACAGCTTAGGGGAGATAACATCTCCTTGCCTAACTCCCCGCTGCAGCAGAATAGGTTTCGAGCTCTGGTCTTGGAGTCGGACTGACATTGTGGCGCTCTCGTATAAACACTTCAACACCTCGATATAGCGGTAGTCGACTTGGCACCGTTGGAGAGACTGTAGTACCGCCCATGTTTCGATCGAATCGAAGGCTTTCTCGTAGTCCACAAACGCTAAACAGAGGGGCAGGTTATATTCTTCGGTCTTCTGTATAACCTGGCGAAGCGTATGGATGTGGTCTACGGTACTAAAGCCTCTTCGGAAACCGGCTTGTTCGGGAGGCTGGAAGTCATCAAGCCTGCGTGCAAGACGATTCGTAATGACTCTTGAAAACAGCTTATAGACATGGCTCAGAAGTGAGATGGTGGGGATGGGATTAGGTCAAGGAGTAATTTTGGCCGATAATTAATATGCATTACTTGCTAATTACAGTATTCGATTAATTGTGTTTGATTCCTGGTTATTGTCAGCATGAATCAGTAGTTAATTAGAATAACGATATCTCACTTAATGACTTCTACTATATCTATAATGTTTGAGAAAATTGTAGTCACACAAAAATTGTTTTAATGTAGAACGGCATTCAAAGGAAACGTTAAAACCATTTCCTTTTAAAAATTATGCATTCTAAAATTCAAAGCGAGCAATTATGACTTCGCCGTTACGATTTTTAAAACTTCCAGCACAATGACTTCACAAAAGTACAAAGAAAGCTCGCACGTAGAAATTTAAAAGCAGCTGCAACTCGGATATAGCTTTGGACTGCAAATTACAGTAGAGATAAACAGTGAGTGTGCGCTGAGGAGGTTCGGCGTAGCCTCCCGCCAGTTCGTAGCGGCGCTCGTAGCGGACGGACGCGTAGTCCTCGTAGCACGAGCTACGCCAGACATGTTCGACAACACAGTGCCGCAAACATAAACAAAGTGATATGAGTTGTACGTCTCCCAGCGTAGTATTCCGACTGACTCTCCTAATATTAACTTTCATAGTCACGTGCACGTTCGTCGCTAGTGTCGTGTGGTTGTTGCGAAAAGGCGCCGCAGGCCAATATGAGAATTATTACTTGTCGAGAATTAATATAAGCGCCGTTAAAGCGGAGGGCAATAACAGCTCGCCGGTCTCGGACCATTACAAAGACTTGATTAAAATAGAGATAGCAATGCGTCGCGTCGAGGAAAACAGTCGCAGGTTGAAGGAGTACACTAAGTCGTTGTTGTGGGACAATAAAGACAAGTCGCTGTGGTGTGTTTTGTTCAAAGACAGTGAGAGGGCTGAAAAACGTGGCAAAAACAGGCATACAGTCGACGAGGATTATATAAAGAGTTTAAGGCAAGAGAAGATGAGGGAAGGGGTTATACACTTGAGACATCGGGGGGCCCATCACCGACACAGGCCGGACCTCCAGGGACCTCCCTATATCAAATAGGACCCTGCAAATTGTAAATAGATAATGCATGTCAGCTGTATGTAAATGGTAGGCTGTTGGGGTGTACATATATTTTTATAAGTGTATAGTTAAGGTGATAAGATAACATTTGTTGACTTCAGACAATACTGTAATAAAACATCGGAATGTATCTTGAATGTTTCATTTACTGCCAGCAAATTTGGTTTAAAATTTTACATCTTCTTTGATATCCGTGATTGATCGAATAACCATGGTACACTAATTAAAATATTCGGGTAATTTTGTTGAATGCATTTGCTTATTTTGATTAAAAATCATGATTAAAATGCAAAAATCACTTTTAACTAATACAAACAATTTCTTATTCACTTCTAAGATAATTTCTATTGCATCAAACAGAGCTATCTTTCTAATCAAAGTTCAGAATCAGTATTATATTAAAAACAACGGTTTACATAAATGAAAATACATTAACTAGATTTTAAATACATATTATTATAATGAGGCTATTTTATAAGAGCACCCGAAACCATCCTATTGTGCGTATAATTAGCAATTTACCTGAGCCCGAGTAATTCCAGAGATAATTTCCAGCCCTGTTAATTACATCATATTTTATTTAAATTGTTTTTTCATATTAATAGGTCATAAATATGTTGTTTATTTCTCCATTTTATTGATTAGCTTTGCAAATAGAGAAAAATTGTGTTTGGATAAGAAACCTACATAACATATATTATAATAATATATGTTATATATATTATATAAAATTCAAAGTTATTATTTTTATAAACGGGCTTTCTTGGTAACAATGTATTTTATATGCGGAAAATTAAAAAAACGCACATTATAATAATATAAATTCAATTGAAATATTATTTTCATAAGTACAGTCAATAGTTTATTTTTTAATCTTGCTGTATGAAACATCCGGATACCAACATAATATTTCCGTCTTATAATATTTGCAGATCATTTTCACTTTTAGGGACACCCAATTAACGTGACATTAAAAAAGCTTATCTTGAGTCAGGTTTTTACCGACAATTAGGCATTTAATTTCATTAAAAACTAAATTCATTTATTTATTTTAATTATAAACTTTAAGCAATATAAGAAAACACCCAAACAATTTCAAATTTATTACTTAATTCGACAACGTCCAAAATACTGGACATGGTCTATGATCCACTTTTTGTATTTTCTTCTGAACTAGAATTATTAACACTATTGAATGCCAAAGAGGTTTGAATTACTTACTTTTGTCGAATTAAAGGTTATGAAGATTTTATACTTAATTGTCGTAGTAAATCTAACTGAAGTTGCTTGTTTAATCTCACGCTAATGGGCGTCTCTAAAAGTGAAAATACCCACATATTAGTTTTTTATACCTCTAATTTCTTGCTATAAAGTTCCAGCTTAGAGCGGCCGTACACCTGTGAGTTCTTACGTAAGTTGTAGGGACGGAGCTATACTAAGGAATGAGATAGTTATATGCACCCCTCGTTCCTTAGTATAGAAAGAAAGAAAGAAAAAATATTTATTTGTGACAATACATGACTTAACAACATACAGTTCCTTCCACCAGAAAGTAAGCTTCTTTTTATTGTTATAGTAAATATACAGGGTGACATATAAGTCGTGAACAGAAATACGTTTCTCTAACTCTATAAACAACTAACAATTGAATGCCCCACAAGTTACTTAAAAATTAACATGTTTTTTGTTTACCTCACTTAAGATAAAAACACATTAAGAATCTAAAATTAAGTATCAAAAGTTGAGTTAAAAATAATTGTACCTACTGTAGGCGTGTGCAATAGTCCATTATCGCATAAACCTATTTTTAGACGGACTCAGTTTGCGTTTCCCGATTAATATTCATTTACGTATTATTAGAGTAAAGGATTAATTATTTTGGAGTTAATGTATAGGAACCTAGGACATAATATTACTCGTAGGAATTGAACTATCCTTGATTACCTGGATAATGTTCACTGTGATGAGGTTTATGCAAAATCACTTAATTGTGTTGGATGTTGTACAAAAACTATAAATATTATTTACCTAGTAATTTATTTTATTGCTGGAGACATGTCCGTAAAGGGCATTTCTCTGAGCGTTTCAACCGCCGTGACTTCGGTGGCAACATTATTACCCAATTCCGTGAGTATCTCATACATTTTTGGATATATTGGTAGTTGTCAACTACGTCTACTAATATACCTAAAAGTTCTTGCATCTCTCACGGGATTCGTGTGATAGGGCTGCCACCGAAGTCACGGCGTTTCGGAGAAATGCCCTAAACTGCTTGATGGGCAGCAGCATCAGTAATTCAATTGACATAGAAGTGCATCACACAAAAGATCCCAATGGGTCGAAGTGTATCCGTAAGGGCCCCACCAATAAGATAAGATAAGACATAATATACAGACATAATACATAGTGTCGAAGAATAAAAATTTACTGATCATGGAATCAACCGAAGGCCTCGTGTATTAAGACTCCGGTAACGGTTTGAAAGTGAATATCATTAATACTGGAATAAACCATAGAAATATCAAATTTTAAGATAGTATGAACTATTGGCATTACAAAAAAATACTTTTGACAAATAGATATCAATGTTTAGTATTATGATACGATATAAGAAACATTGTTTTGCGAGGACGATGATTCATACAATAATGTTTTTAGATTTTTCATTATAAAATTTCCGCCAAATATTGCCTTCTAATTAATTGTGTAATAAATGAATTAGGCATGAAATGAACTTAATTTTTGATATATTATTTTTATCCAAACACAAAGTTCCAAGACACAGCTCTTACCATGTCAGGGAGTATTGGGATCCTCGGAGTCGACATTTCCAACGACGTCCAATTCCGATGTCACCTAGAGGGAAAAGCTACGCTGGCATCCAAAAAGCTCGGGGTGCTCACTAAAGCGAGGGGATACTTTACTCCGGGGCAAAGACTTCTGTTATATAAGTCGCAAGTCAGACCCCATATAGAGTATTGCTGTCACCTCTGGGCAGGAGCACCTGTATACCAGCTTGCACCCTTTGACTCGGTTCAGAGACGAGCTGTCCGAATAGTCGACGATCCCAGACTCACAGGCGGTATTGAACCCTTAAGTCTAAGGAGAGACTTCGCCTCCTTATGTGTGTTCTATCGTCTGTACAATGGGTTGTGCTCTGAAGAACTGTTCGACATGATGCCAACGTCCACTTTTCATCATCGCACCGCTCGCCACCGACTGGGCGCTCATCCTCACACCTTGCAACCTAAATGGTCGCGCACCGTGCGGTTTCAGAGGAACTTCCTCCCGCGGACGGTCCGTCTGTGGAATGAGCTCCCTGCCGAGGTTTTCCCGTTGGACTACAGTATGGGGTTCTTCAAAAGAGGAGTGTACAAGTTCTTATTGGGTCGGCAACGCGCATGTGACACCCCTGGGGTTGCAAGCGCCCATAGGCTACGGTGACTGCTTTCCATCAGGCGGGCCGTATGCTTGTTTGCCACCGACGTGGTATAAAAAAAAAATATATTAAACTTTGGCATTTTTTCTTGAATTTTCTCCAGCTAAACAAACATTTATTCGAAATATATACAGGGTGTTTTCAAATTAGTCACGGATACCTTAGGGTATGCATGTGTTCATGATAAGGAATCATTTTACTTATGGGACTCATATCGAAAAATCGAAAAAATAAAATCACTTTCTATGAAATGTTGATCACCCGATGAAACCACTTTGTATGAAAAGGCGATTTTTTTTTCAAGGTTTTGATATGAGTCTCATAAGGAAAGTTGTCCGTTATCATGAACACATGCATACCCTAAGGTATCCGTGACTAATTTGAAAGCACCTTATATATGAAAATAAAAAAAAGAGTTCTAATTAGTCCGTACACAACTAATTTTCCGACACATACCTACATATTAATTTCATGTAGCTTTAATATAATTTTGAATACATATTGAAAGTGAACACTCAATCAAAAATCGCGAAAAAGCTCCTAGATTGTGGTCATCGTAAAAAAAACTAAGAGAAAAACGGAAAAATACTGTTTTTGTTCTTACATATTTTGAACGATGGCCTCAATATAAGAGCTTTTATCACCAATATGGGAAAGAGTCAAATATTACTAAACTTGTAAAAAAACTATACCAGAATCTCAAGGTAATAGATGTAATAGAGCCTGTGAAGACGAGCAAGTTGTTTAATTTATAGTTAAGTATATACGTTTCTATTAATATCACTTTATATAATTCCTGAGTTAGTACCTACATGTTCAATGTACTACCTATTCATTAATTAGTACCCTGGCCTATTTAGCAAAGAGCAAAACTATGTATAGCGTCTACATGAAGTTGCGTAATAAATTCCAGTTACCTAGTCTGGGCTAATGATTAGTTGAATCAATTGCGTACACGATAAGGTACTTAGAGTAACGAGCAAATGGCGTGATCGAGTAAAGATACATAATTGATTAAAAATCGTTTAAGGACACTAATCAATCTAATCATATATAGGTAAGGCATTGTGCTTCCTTGAGGTTCATTCAAACTTACTTGGATTTGTTTTGTTAGTGATTTGGATCGACCTTGGCTATACTTGAAATATTTTGTTTTCGGCTACGATGAGGAATGTGACAATTTCAAAACTTTCTGATTGACGCATACTGTGGTATTTAGAACAGTTGTGTGACGTTAACACGTAAAATGTTATCCAATTGTGGCGCAGTATCATTAAAAAAAAATGTTTGGAGTTATCTTATTAGAAAAGTAAGGTCTATTGAATTTCAGAAAAATATAATGAGTAAGTTAATTATGGGGCATCTTCAATAGAAACTGCCAAACTCAAAGCGTCGTAGAACTCATTTTTGCTGAATAACACTTTAATCATAATCATATCCGTTGTTGACAACGTTGGCTAAACTTGGGTCAAAATTCTTTTCGCTGTCTTGTTTCATACCACACTTTTAGTGGCTGTTTCAACTCAGTATATATAAAATAAATCCGGTGCAGTTGTATTTCTTTTTCGCGTAGACTTTAATCCCTTCATGAGAAATTGAAAACAAAACATCATCTCATACAAAAATCACCACTGCGTCACGTTGTTTAGGGACACAAAATAAGACAACGAAAAGAATTTTGACCCACTTCATATAATACAACGGAATATAACTGAAAATAGACCACGACCCCGGTTGGCAAAGTCCAGTTTAATTTTAATAGGTCATTCTTTCGAATCGAATTATGTAACGGATACTTTGAACATGAACAGGATTTTCTTTTGTTTTGAGCTCCATAAAGTGTTTAAAATACCGCGCCTGTTTTTTTTTTGCCATCAAGAAGTCAATTCAAAGAAGAAATAAGGAGCTAATTAAAATTCTTCAGAGAAAGGGTAGATTCCCCGGCTAAGGAAAAATGGACGGACTTGTTTTATTGTGTATTGGTTGTTTGTATAGGAGTTTGCCGGTGAACCTTGACATTTCATTGTACGACTTTTATAATGGAGTCGTTTTGCTTTGTAAATGTAAGCAGAGTTCAATAATAGCTTGTAAAAAGAGCCTGAAGTGGTACAAAATACAACCCGTAAATGTACACCCAAAGGGTAATATCGGATTATTTTGAATTAGGTTAAATTAGAATGTAAAGGTTCGCAAACAAGCGCTGACGGATGAAATTATTTAAGCAGAGTGTTTTGGTAGCAATCACAGTCACTGAAAATGTAACTACGTACCTACTTAAAACTACTTCTTCGCAAAACAACAACCTCCTCCTACGAGCAAAAATTCACATCGATGCTAAATAAAATAGTGGCACGCAAACTCCGCAATTTATTAGGACATTATTTCCCGGCAAGTCTTTTTAAATTATCGCCATTGTCACTATGGGCTTAAGAAAGTTACTAAACTTGAACTATTTGAAAGTCCTAGAAAAGCAGTCTGCAAAAAGCTTTCCGAAGTCTTGTCCTGTCTGGGACACAAATTTAATAGGTCGGTGCTTAAGCAAGACGTTAATAGTGAACTTTCAAACTTTAAAAGGATGGTTCTACTGCATTAAAGATTGTGAATAATAGTTTTGACGTGATCTACTCATACTTACTCAATATGGACGTTAAATATTGTCGTTAAACTGCTCTAGCAGTATTTGTACAAAGGACGCCAAATACTAAGATATCGATACCGCTGCTTCATCGCCAAAAACCGGTATATAAGACACGGTCTACAGAGCAATATAGACCGTGCGTGTAGTACGCACGGGTGCGAAGTTCGAATTCGGTTTTGACACTTTGGCGACTTCGAGAAAGGAGGAGATTTTAAATTGGGCCTAATACCGAGATAGTTCCATTGGCACTAAGTCGGGGTCTGACTGACGATGAGATCTTCGAGAAATCGGGATAAGTAGTCCAGTTAGGTAAATCCAACTTCGAGAAACAGGTCAATCGGCGGATCAAACTCGCAAGTGACGCAAGTGGCAATGCTCGAAGAACCGATGGCCGTGGGAGCAAGAAGGCACTCGAGTGTCTACCACGTACTGGCAAACGCAGCGTGAGACGTCCAAGGTGGTCGGGTGTCCTGGTTAGAGTTGCGGGGACTCGATGGATATAGGTTGCATCTATACGACCAATGTGAAAGTCTAGATGATGAATTTTGCAAGGTAAATCGTTATATTCTGACGGCAACTAATAAACACGGCACCATCAGAATCAGTATGCTGTGCTCTGCATCAACGACAGGGGGACTTATGTGTGAAACTAAACATTAATTTTGTTGCTTTTTACTTCGAGTCTGTTTTCCCATTTCTATCCTGGTAAAAATGGTTACCTACCTGAAACGTAGACGTGAACTTGGTTAGAATTACCTAACCAAGTTCACGTAGTGGAGCAGCGATACAAGTAGATTATTGTAGATCTTGGTCTCAGACACCACATATCTGGCGGCTCGAAGTTGTCGGATATTTTTCAATTATCTCAATCCAAAGTTACTTGCGCAGGTGTAAATCTCTAAAGTTCAGTCATGAATGTAACGCAACTATAGTTGGAAATTTACTTTACTTTAAATTTACTTAGAAATGAGCCATATATGTATGACGTTAAGACTATCGGAAAAACGGTTAGCCTTACGAATTAATAAGGTTTAATCTATAACTGTCAAAAGTTAATTCTTAGAA
This sequence comes from Thaumatotibia leucotreta, assembly GCA_025490895.1. Lineage (NCBI taxonomy): Eukaryota > Metazoa > Arthropoda > Insecta > Lepidoptera > Tortricidae > Thaumatotibia > Thaumatotibia leucotreta. Next base: position 17,600 of record JALPQI010007334.1, read on the forward strand.
ATTCCCAACTATATCTTTGTCACAGTGAGAAAACTACAATACGCCACTGATTGGCTATGCACTCTGGAATGTCTCACATGTCTTCGACCTGTTGGTTGACTCATAACTGAACCTGACTGACTAAATTGTAAGGAGAAGTGAAGGTTTGATTAAATATGTATCTGTACCTATATTAGCTAGAAATACTCATGCAGCATTTTATTAATAGTACATAGTATATACCTTCATGAAACACACCATATCGCATTAACGAATACAAATCGAGAAGTAGAAGCGAGTATCCCGAAGCTATATTGAAATGTTAATGCAGAAACATTACAGTAGCTTCTAACTTGAGCTCTACTAGGATATTCGTAATTTGAATAGATTATGTATGTATTGGAATGTAGCGCGACGAAATTATAGTGTTTAATATTTGGATTCCATTTTAGTATGAAAATGCTGTTTCATCTTTTTTAATTAACATTGAGTCAGATTTGTGGCGGTGATTGCTATTTGCAGGTAAGACATTTTCTTAAAAACGAAAGTATGATATAGATAGTTATTGAATAGTGTCTCTGATGACTATTTTATAAAAATATTAAGTTTTGACCTCAACATTGTAGAATCGTAGATGCTATAATATATAGATATGATACAACGTATTATAAATGTTATGATACTTTGTGTCATCTAATAATGTACCTATAGATCTTACATGACATAATATATCATAAAATAGTATCAAAAACGATTTATTTAATATCGTAATGGTATTTTTAAATACTTGGACGACCATTTTCAAAACTTGACACTTTTTATAAAGTCGCCGCTGCATCTTGGCTGCATCGATCATTCTGTTTGTAAAGATAAAACGGAATAATTAAGTACATTTTCTGTATTGATTTCCATGAGGTCACAAAACTAATTGAATAACGGGTTATTCGCACTGGATATGGATACGATTTGCGGATTCGAGATAATTTTTGGCCCAGTGCAGATTTTCGTCAACTGAAGAATTTTATGTTCACCTTCCCCTTCTCTACCTTTTCCACAAATAAGCAACTGCCCATAGCTACCCCACTCCCCTCAGTCAAATGCATCAACTGGTCTATACTTAGCTTTATCAGATCTTGATAAAGATTGTAATAATGGGCGAACAAGAAACAGCACCTCCGCCTGTGTTATCGACGTTCCATTGAGTAGGGTACCTGACAGCTCTGATGGATTGCCTGTGATATTAAAACGTAAATGAACTGCTTTTTAAACGCACCTCTGTAAATTACACGAAAAAGGAGGGCCAAGCTGTGATAATGTCTTTAAAAATCAATATATCGGGAATCGTAAATCTATTTTCAACTGGTCAGTTAATACACCAATATACACATTAGTCAGGAGTTTCAGAATGTATTAATCACTTAATGAGTTGAATTTCCATGCTTATTTAAAGGCATGAACAAAATTGAAGATTTGAAGAAGACAAGAGAAGACAAGACACAATTTTACCTTTTATTTCTTCAGTGTTATACATGTATGTATATGTATGTATATGTATTTAACATTAATTTCTTGACATTTTCCTGGCCTTATTGGGTTTAGTCAGACATATTATAATTATACTACTGGGATTTTTTTTAAACAAATTCTCCAAATAATAGTAGTTTATGCAACCGTACGTAATGAGGGGTATTACAACTCGAGTGTGGGTTTATGAAACGAACCGAAGGTGAGTTTCATAATAGCATCACACGAGTGTTGTAATGCCTGATTACGTATAGTTGCATACACTACTTTATCTACACACATATCATAAGTGCTCTAAGATGCGTTCAGAAACAAAGCCTTCTCATACTTGGATCTCTACTTTTGCGGCAACAGGTTGTTAATTGCGGTCATAGCTGCATTGAATATGTCCGGTGGAGTGCTCATATCGTTACCCGAGTCACTGCCACTCATTATCAAGTAATTATCAGTATTATCACAAAATATTCAAATTTTTTCACAATTTTTCACTTGTAGTAGTAAGCCAACAAACAAAAGATAGCTGCTCGGAATGGCAGCGATTTGAATCTCTGTAACTTTTTTTTAAATCATAGACAATCGAGTGATGTCCCTAATCTTGTGTCACTCGATATGAAAATATCGTCCGATTGTAACTAAAAAACGTACAGAATTATTTTTTTGTGTCGATGACTGGCTGAATATCTATAGATACCAGAATAGAAACCCCACTTGAATCTGACAGCTGTTCCAAATTTAAAACTCATAACCTCCGGAAAAATCGTATATAATGTTAACATTATGTATCTGCCAAGTTCTGATGGTGGGTAATGCTGGTCATTGTCTATTGTTTCTGAACGCATTTTGAGCACTTAACGATATTTGTGTAGATAAACGTCATTACAGTATTAGGTTCGGAGTTAGGTCCTTAGAGAATAAAAATCTTATTCTATGTACATACCTAAAGTTTCAAAAATAATTTTCCATCTACAATCCCAGTTCTGGTAAGTCAGATTCTGAAACTTGAAACAATGGTAAATAATGAAGCAGTTTTCTGAAATTATTAAAACTTAGCTGGCCCGACAGACGTACTGTGAAATATTTTTAACTCAAATATAGTAATTTTTTTTGTTAATCATTATTTAAGTTGATCATCAAACTTAGCGAGCTTTTTGGGGTTCCGTAGTAAACTCGAAACTCTTGCAGTTTCACCATGTCTGTCTGGTCTGGCTGTCCTCAGCATAGCTCAGTAGTCGTTAGTATTTGATATTTGCGATTTGGTATACATATTAAGTAATCACGCCGACCAAGCGTTACAATAAAATATGTACATATACACAAACAATTTTTTTTCGTGTATACTCCATTTCAAATACGATGGCCCTATGCCACTGCAAAGTTTTATGTGGCATCGGGCCATGGTATTTGAAATGGAGCATACCTCCCCTAGTCGTAAATGTCATAACGTGGGGATGATTTTTTATTTTCCTGTAATCCTATAGGGTGAAGTTGAGGCGTTGAATAGGCATTTAAAAAAGAATAAGGTTCTCGAATTTTTTTTCTAAAGTATTTTTTTCGAAGATATCTGCTCCAGGATAAATATGGGCTTATAGTATGATTTAAAATAAAACTATTTCTTACATCCAGGTCCAGTCGTTTTTGAATAACTACGGAACCATACACTGAGCGTAAGTATGGTCCGGTCCGACATGTTCTAGGCTGTTTTCATTTTTATTTTGAAAAGGTTAAGGTATCGACATGCAGCAAGCTACACAGTTTTGCTGCAGCTGCATAGGTAACATGTACATTTTTCTGAATGAACTGGCAATCTAAATCAGCAACTTTGTATTGGTAGTATACACTTGCTTAAAGCGTAATAACTAATAAATAATATCTTTACTGTGCTTAATTATGCTTATTGAGTACCAGTTTGTTTATGGCATATTTGGGCAACTAATATTAATGATTATTATTGGTTTGCAATAAATATAATGGAAGTACAATTAATGTTTCTGTGGGTGAGCTAACAAAGAAAGCTTATAGGATGAATTTATGATCAATTGTTTATGTGGCATTGATGTCACCAACAAATTTTGCAGAATCATTGTATATTGTTACATACAGTTTTTGGAACACAAGTCACTGTGAGATACATATTTGTAAAATTTTCCAACGTATAGTGGTAAACCAAAAGAGTCACCTAATTGCACTAACAAATTAAGATAATAAATAGGTCATAATACAAGATAGGTCAAATGCAAGATCATATTCTATAAACCTACTAAACTCACAGGTATGCTATAACAATCTTTATTTATACGAGTATACTTATATACTTACATTTCTGCCCCGAAAATCATAAAAGGATATTGTGGGGTCATAAAATAATTAATATAATAAAGCGCAACTTATAATCCTTATAATTAATGATTTCTCTGATGCATCTTATGCCTGGTTTAGTTTATTTTCCGTATTAGAATTACATACGATATATGAGACAGTAAGGAGACCAAAAAATTCAGAGCACTGTACGATCGGCCGTGTCTAAATAGCACCGATAAAAATACCTTAGCAGCCTTATATTTATGACGACCGTCATACCTAAATTGTATATATGCCAACTTATTACTAACACGTTCATAAGCATTCAAGTATTTCAATTGTTCAACAATTTCATCCTACCTTCAATGTGGGAAAATGAATAGCAATTTCATTACGAGTAATAGGCACATTTCATCACGAATTTTGTAAGCCGTATTTGTTTATGAATTAATTTACATTTCAACGGGGGCCTTTGCAAATAAATCGACCATTATTAAGTTTTAGAAAGACGGCTTCTTTGTCATAATACAATAGGGAGGTAGTGAAGTAGAGAAGGTACATGAATATATTATTTAAGTAGGACGTGACTTAGGTTCAGAGGAAGGTCATATTTTTATGAAGAGACAATCTTCAGATTTTACGATGGATTATTCTTTATTTATAAATATATTTAAACGGTTAAACTCACGTGTACTTATTTAATTTAGTCACTACGCGCGACATGTTAAGTACGTGCTTCGCTTGCGAGTTGCAAATAGTAATGTACAAGTTGCAAAACATTCTCAAAATTGCGAGAACATACTCGGAAATTTCTAAGTATTTTCATGAGAATTTAAGAGTAAGTTCTCATTGAGAATGTTTACATGTGAACTTATAAAAATATGTTAAATAGTAACAATATTTAAGCCTATTTATTTAATGTCTTACTGCTAGGCATAGGCTTCCTCTCATAAAAATATGTTATAAATACTCGTAATTATTTCAAATCGTAAATAATTTAACAAGGCAGTCAATATAACTCATAACACATGTATTTACCTATAGTACGGCCTTGGCTTGATTATATACTATTGTTTATTAAATTGAGTGAAATAAGTTTCGCAACTTATGAAATTTCTCCTAGGTACAATGCTAGTTGCGAGGCGTGAACGCGGACTCAGTGCTTGATAATGGAGACCTAGGCCCTCCTAAACATGTCGCGCGTAGTCACTAAAGATACACGTGAGTTAAATGGTTAGTGAGTTTATAGTTATTATGTCTCACGAAAGCATAAATTCAATTATTCTTTTTTTATTATAATGATCTCTTTAGCATTAACTACCGATAGAAGAAGACACATATTTTAACGACAAACGTGTCTTAATCGCGTAAACTTACGATTAATTTGATCCTAGCGTTTCGGGCATGACGTTACACTCATGGTCGCAGGCAGACTCAGGATAATACCTTCACATATAAAACTGTCACTAAACTACAATGTAGCGATTGGTAGCTTCAGTTTAACCCCTATCGACCTCTCGTCCTCGAAGGTCAAGTACGCGTCACGAAAAACGACTTAAGTTATTAACAAGTCACAGTCTTACGCAATCTTAAGACCCGTTCACACTAACAACACGCAATTTGAAGCCACGGCCTGATCGCAAGCGGGTAGCGGTGCGAGGAGCGAGCACGACCGGGCACGACCAAACATCTGATCGTTGTCCTACTGCCAGCCTTCGCCCAGGCCACAGGTTGCAGCAATCTACAAGTTGCAAAACATTCTCAAAATTGCGGGAATATACTCGGAAATTTCCGACAATTTTCATGAGAATTTAAAAGTAAGTTGGTTCTCATTGAAAATGCTTCCATGAGAACTTATAAAAAAGTGTTATGAACATAATATTGTATTGCACAATTGAGTAAACATGGTATAAATTATGCATATACGTGGAGCATTCCATGAAAACGTGTCGTAAGCGACACTGTCTTTTCAATAATTTTGAAAAATTAAATTAGTAAGTCGAGTTACAGTATAATATAATAACATATCAAGGCTTTAAGATTGACAGTATTTCCTACCAGCTAGCATATTTTATTAGGGTAGCTACTATAGCGACATAAAGTAGATGTTTTCATGGAATGCTCCATGTATACAACGGTTTGAGCATGATTATATTGCTTGTAAAATTTAAATTGTCGAGAACATTCTCTATAGAAGTTTCGCAATTTATGAAACTGCTCCTCGGTACATTATTTTATTCCGCCTTACAGAAGTATTGATAAGACTGAAAGGGACAAACGATACTTATCAGCTTATTAGGTTAGGACACGTTTATGAATAAGGGGTTAGAGCATATTATTTATTTACACTCAACCCTAGTGAGTGTAAGAATAATCGAACCGTCCTTGTTCAAAAGTGTGTACGTGTGAAGTGTGTTGGCTTACTTAATCGATGATATTCAAATTCAAATAATTTATTTCAATATAAACTTACAGCAGTAAACAGCGTACACCAAAACGTATGTCAAATACACTTTTTTTTAAGTATGTACAACATAGTATCATAATTTTATAGCGGTTCATACAAGACATATCCTTGTCTAATTTGATTGATGTGATTCCAACATAAAATATAATTATATACCTATTTCATTTAAAAGTTCCGTTTTTGCCATTTTGGTTAGAACCTAAGGATAAGTAAATAAGTGAAACCTGACATACAATTCCTAAGAACCTAAAAGCTTCCAAAGAAAAGTTATCCACGTGGTGTGGCCGTGCCCTAACCTAAACACGTACCTAAATACCAATTCATAAAACTTGCTCGTCAATCTTACTAAGAAGCCGTGAGCTTGTGAAAAGGTAAAATGTGGAGGAAAGTGGATTTAATGTAATCTGGTAACTTTGCCGATTAGACTTCATAATTGGGAATATTGAGGTCAACGCTCTAAGTACCCTGAAATAATCGTTTAGAAATAAGTATCTTCGGCAAAAGAGCGGAGTTCAATAATTTATTTTATATTTACTTTATTTGTATTTGTTAAAAAAAACTAAAAATAATTGTTGTGCCTTAGATTTAGATACATATGTTGTATTGAACTGTATGGAGGATTACGGTGACAAATAAATGTTAAATGTTATTATTATAATTCGTATTATATGTTTTGTCATTGCTTAATGTTTCTATCTTTAATGCTTTTTGCAAGCCGTGTAAAGTTTTCATTAATTTTTATTCGATAAAAAATATATTAACTTGTTAAGCTGTAGCCAAATATACCAGCTACGAGTATGGAAAAGTTTACGTAAAATTAATATTTATACAATTAGTTACAAAAGGAAAAAAAAACTAATAGGTCGCATATATGGCTGGCAGATAAAATAAGCCATCTTCTGCCAGTAAATTGACTGTGATTGAATAGTGGTAGAGAATGGCTAGTTATCCTAGTCTATGTACTGCAAGTAGGAAAGTCGAATTAGATTTTTGTGTGCTTTTAGCTATGTTAATACATATAGTATTAGTTCGTAGTCAAGGACCTAAATATGTATACACTTTTTTATCTTATGCCGTAAAAATAAGGTGCAAAAGTGTATATATATTTTTGCCCTTGACTGTATCATGTGGACAATGAAACAGTTGGACTTATATTTTTTATTTGCATACAACATTTTTCAAATATTAAAACCTGTGACATTTCTAATTCCAGAGTTCCGAGACAATTCCGACACAATGACAAGACAGCTGAAATGTCAAGCATAAATATTTGATATGATAGCAAACCGACGTTGAAGATATTGTTTCCCTTAGAGAATTACTTATAAAAGTACCTTTACCTATGAACTTTAGATATGTTTGGCGTATTTCAATACCATTTAAATAACATTGTAGGCAAGACTCATGGATACCTTCATTATGATATCGTAGTATAGTCATAGACAAAATAAGGTGTATCCAAAAATTGTCCCAATGCACTCTAATTCTGTGTAATAAGAACGTCGTGACATATTTATGAGCGGATTCTTTCGATACTTATTTTTGCACTTGACTGTACTTACGGTTTACTGATAACAATGGTTTATTATTTTTATCATGTCAAGATTTAAAAAGCGGGAGCAATATGAAAAAAAACAAATAAGAAAAGAAAATTATAAGAACAGCTCTAAAGAGCTTTTCGTTCGTAGAACGGAAAGTGTAGGTAAATCCATCAAAATATTCTTCGAAGAAATCAAATATTTCGACGCTTTATCAACTCAAACACAGTAGTAAATTCATGGGAATGTCGCCTTTCTTTGACTCTAAATAGGGAAGCTTTTTCCATCACATGGGTGTTACGAATACGAGGTTGAGTAAATGTTGCGACAATTTCTGTCTTTAGCTTAGTACTCGTAAGTATTACTGAATGCTTACTACTTACTTCTTTTGGCACTACACGCTTTTGTGAGTCTTGGCCTCTTCGAAGATTCTCCCCATAATAAGTCGTGACACACCAGCTTGGACGTCCTTTTCCAGTAGATCGAATTTTCCCACCTCAAATCCTTCTCCACACAATCCAACCAACGTTTTTCGGGCCTACCTTTTGGTCTATTTTTATGCGACGTACTCATTATTTTTGCGACTCTCCTTTTATGGCATTCTTGTTAAAGGAGTAATGCTACATAATGCATACATCGCAGGAGTAATAAAAAAGTGCATTTTCCTGGGGAGTAATAGAAATTTTATTACGTCATTTAATAATGTTTTGTCTTAAAACAATTTTATTTGTTCGCAAGTGTAATGAAAAACATTGTACGCATCACGGTCGGTAAGCGGAATACTAACTCGAGTCATTAAAAGCCCTCCGCCTACGGAGTAATATCGTACTTACCTCCCTAGATACACAATGTACTATTTTAAGTGGCTGCAATCAATTTCATATTATTAGGATTAGCACAAAACGACGACTTGCCACAAAAGGGTCACAACTCAGCATGTAGCTGGCTAAGCCAGCGCTCTGCTTCCGTTGTGACCCAATTAATATGAAATATTTATTAATAGAAATAATAATGTAGTTGATATGATTGTCAAGTATTTCGAATATAGTTTGCTCCCTACGGCATCAGAAACCCAACGTTTACCAAATAAATGGTAAAGAAATATATACGGCAATAAAATTGCTCCACCCGCAGGTGCACCTTTCCAAATTGTTAGTGAGATCGTGCTTTCTTGTCCCAAATAAGACTGTCAGACCCTTGTCACAGTCTAATTATACATTACCGCGTGGACGGAGAAACCCACTCCTGAGACATATATGTAAATAGATCACCTAAACAAGTTAACTTTTTTTTCAATAACTTCATGATACTTCTCAAAACAAATATGTGTTTATGCAATGATGCGGGTATTATTAGTCCAGCCCACGAGCATTTTCCCTTCAACTATCTGGCTATTACCGATACTGATTTACCAAAATCATCTTGGTTTTAGATGCTATGCTATGCTGTCCATAGAATATCAAGTGGATATGTAATGATATGCAATTTAATCTATGTACCTACATAAATTGTAGTTTTGAAAAAAAAAGTCAAAGTATTTAATTTTTATGGCTTAAGATTTTTATTTTTGTAATAAAATTTAGTTCAATTAATCTTGACAATTTTTTTTATAAACTCGAATTAAAGATTGAATAATATCTTAAGGGATTCAAAATTAAACTTAATCTTGTGACGGGTTATTTGGTTAAAATATTCTAATTAAGGTCGCTTCAAACTGATGTACCTATGTGGAGGTCCAAAGGAGAGGCCTATGTTCAGAAATTATGATAATGATGATGATGTTTCTAATGCCAACTGGGAATAACCATGCTTTGTCATAGCTGTCATTAAATGATAATACGAGTATGATGACATTGATGACATGATAATGTAATTTGAAGCAAATATGACAAATATTGATCTCGTGTCTGTATTTTAGGCTGCAACACGCAACGACTATTCCAACCTCTGTCTGTGTAAAACTCAAATATTACAGAAAACAACTTCTCGTCTTAGCGAGTTCGCGTCAGATAGATAAATTAAATATAACGTTACTGTCTTAATAAGGTCAGGAATATTCTTTGTAAAGTTGAGCGGTTGCGGTTGACAATCGGAAACGATTGTTATTTTTGTTGTGCAAAATGTTCGTAGGATTACCCGTGTCTAATGCTTGGATAGAAATATAAGTTGTTAAAATGAAAATTATGTACAAGAGGGAATAATGTAATAGTTTAATGAACATGGACTTTGTGCGTACTCACTGTTAAAATGTTAGGGGGTTAAAAGTCATAGTTCATCAACTTGTACCTACTAAGGGACTTAATATGTTATTATGAAATATAGTCAAGTTAATAGTTTGACAGAAGCTTCGGTATTCCAGTAGAAGGATTATACGAAACAGTTCATTTTATCTTATCACCTCTTGGATATAATGCCCCTAAATTTTTAATGTAAATATACAATTATTAAGTATAAAATTACAATGTCTTTTTACGAGTAGGTACACGGAGTGCATGTTAAGAATGTGTACAATCAGCTGCGAAAAGAGATGGCAATTGTTTTAATAAATTCCTTCGAGAATACGCTATGCACTCATGCTGCTAACAATATATCCAGATCTAAGTAATTCGACTTCTTTATTAATATATCCAACCTAATTATACAATGGTTCTCATATTATTATGATTAGTACCCGAAAACGTACCCACTCGAAAAGCCATTTTCTTTACCTAAACCTCTTAATTTGCTGACAAACAAAGGATATTTTCCTCACAACAAACACGGCTAAGTCAGGTATTGTCAACATTTTACAAACAGAGAGGAGCATACCAAATGAGATTTAAAGAGTGGGACGTGCATGCAATCTAAAATACCTTACCGAATACGGTAAGGTGCGACGCGCGTCCCCAATATGTATTGTAGGTACCTATTTATTAATCCCCTAAAGACTCGAATCCGATTCAGACTGTTTCAATTAATCCCAACCAACGGTTCGTGATTACTGGAACGTTAACACAAATTTTACTGTTATAATTTATATTGAATACAGTATTCAAGTTTGTCCTCGAATAATGAGTTAGTAAATTTTGGTTTAAAATAATAATATTGTTCTGTTTTAAGTGAGTTTAAAACCAATTTATCTTAATTAAGGTACAATAAATGATACAAAATTCGACATACAAAAAATATACAACTAACACTAAATTATAACTACAGTATGCTTAAAACATTGGGGCCCTTTGGCAAGATCCCGAGTACTTCAATGGGTTTCCATATTGTAATATTATAAAATGTTTTTTTTTTAAGATGAATAAGAAACATCTTTATAGTACCCACTCATTTCTACCACAATACCATTATTTCACTTTAGCATTAGCATTAATTTATACTACTTATATGCTACCGTAGACTTCGAAGGAACGATAATTATCTATGCAAGATAACTTTTGAATGTATTTTTATTTATTTACTTGTTTATTTTTATTCCAATAAGTTTCACAGCATAACAGTAAAAATCAAGTCACTGCGAACTACCCATTTGAATATTGGAAGTTCGGGAATTTGATAAACCAGCGACCGGAAACCGGTATTTTATCCATACAAAAAATAACGGTTATTTCCGTTCTTCGGTATAATTATACATTCTAAGTTAATGAAGTAATTTAAAAATACGACGTTGTGAATATTACATAAAGAGTATAAAACATTTAAAATAATGGGCTATTTCGAGGAATATTCGTATTTTTCTTGAGTGTAATGTGTTTTTCTTAGGTTATCACCTGAGAAGAATTATTATCAGTGACAGGAATTATGGGTGCAAAGCTTCTGGAGATGACGCATAAGAACTTCTTTTACGTAATCTCTTACCCCCTTATTCAGAAACGTTTGCTAACTTAACAAGCCGCTAATAATTATTTAATTTTGTCCCTATTGCTCTTATGGACACATCGTTAATACCGAAAGGGACAAACAACTATTAGCGGCTTGTTAAGTTAGCAAACGTTTATGAAAAAGGGGTTAAAGTTTTGTGAAAGTTAGTTTATATCACTGATTATAATTCTGCTCAGGTGATAACCTAAGAAAAACACATTACACTCAAGAAAAATATAATTGCTTTCAGCCTATAATATATATCGGCACCAGCGGCCCTACCGCGAACTTTGAAATCCGCTAATTTCGAGAATTTCTCTCACTCTCTAATGACGCCTTCGTTAGAGTGACAGAGAAAAATTATCGATATTTACGAATTTCGTAGTTCGCGGTAGTAGACCAGTGTCTGGATTCGTCGACAATCAAAAATTTAAACTTCGATTCCGAGTTCCCGATTCATTAAAATATAGCAAGACTGAAAGCGATAGAAATATATTTTGTTAGATTTTCGATTACTGTCATCCATTTTTAGCAGTGCCTTGACGTTTTACAGTTCCCCATGTCAACATTCTTATTCATATCAGTTGCCTAGTAACACAAATGAATGCGTCTGATATGTCAAAGTAACGTTGTGCTTAGTAGATAGCTCTTATGATGACTGTTTGCTATACGATATTGATCCTTAGGTGGGTAGGAATTTAAATTCCCCGACTGTACTAATGCGATTCAGTTTAGGAAAGAAAATGACAAGGCTATACGAGTCGTATATCTCTGTCCCTTTCCCTGAACCTAAACAGCATCGCATTAGTACGTCGTGGTAACCCCCCAGGTAGTCATTTAACTCGTTTAGACCGTTTTCTGTTTTCAAATAGTTACAGACCATAATTTAAGTGAAGTTGCAATTATACATGAAATAATGCTGTTCTTACAACAGTTATTGTCAATATCATAATAAGAACTTTCAACCAAAAAATTGGATAACACATTGTTAGCTTTTAGCAAGTTATATACATATCTAAACAACGACATAATAATGTGTGTCTATTGTGTCTGCCCGAACTGAAGTAACATTTACGTATTAATTCCCGAAATATCCAATCCACTGCATCTAAACGCTTTGAGAGGGAATCCATTGATACCTAGGATCCTAAGCCTCACACTGACGCTTAGACAAGGTTCTACACTTTGGTTAACATGCCTGTTATCGATCTTATGTTTGTTGAGCCATTTTCTTATACTAGTATTTAGGTACCTAAATATTTTATTTGTAACAGAGAAGAAGACATAATACTATGTTTAAAACGACGATCATCACCATCACCGCCTGTCATACGCCTATTTAAATACGAGCAGTTTCGGAAAATTCAGAAGCAAACCTGAAAATACGAGTAATATTGAGCAATAACAAAAATGGTCGAATTATTTTGATGAGGGATAAGAAACGTGATAATTCTTATAGGACGGATTTATTTATCTGGGAATAATATTGTGAAAGAGGCCGTTAGTTGCATTTTTGACAGACTTCAAAAAAAGGAGGAGGTTCTCAATTCGACTGATATTTTTCTGTTGTATGTATGTTACCCGATATCTCCGAGAATCGTGAACCGATTTTTTTTTGTGATCGAACGTGTATAACCCTGAGATGGTCCTGTTGGCACCAAGTTGGGGATTGATGATGGGATCTTGTAGAAATCGAGGGATCTCGTCAAATGTTATAGGTACCTATTTACATGTATGGCGTTTTGGGTAAATATCATCATTTACAAGAATTTGAATTCAGAAAGTAGGATTCGATGATACGAAACCAATGATGAAAACCACAGATGATAGGATCTTGGAGAAATTGGTTGTCATTGCGAAGACTTTTATGTAAGTATATGTCAGTGACAGTTGACAACGAGCATATCGTATAAAGTCTTAAAAAAATTAGCTTCTACGTGATAAAATATTCAAATTGATATCTTACAGCCCAGACAGTAATATTTGCCAATGAAATTTGGATTGACATTGTAGGAAATAGAGTAAAATTTCTTTTGTTTCAGGAGACCTTTTTATAGGTCTCTGGGAGGCTAGAGGTTAAGTTACCCTGTTCTTTCAGGATAAATGATTAAATTGGGGTAAATATAAATTAACAATGCCAATTTCCTAACTTTCCTTTCGTCTTAGCCAATGTCGACAAGAACTCGTCTCACATCACGCATTGATTTTTCGCGAACCAGCGTTAACTCTACAGTAGCCCTACTATAAGCTGCCCCTACGTCATTAACGCGCGTTTACTTTCTATCCATCCTGCTCGTACTTGCGTAATGGCGCGAGCGAGCCGGAAAGAAATTAAACTATCGCGTTAATCTCTCACTCTAATGACGCCTTCGTTTGAGTGACAGAGAAGAATCCTCGAGGTTTGCGAGTTTCAATTTTCGCGTTAGTAGGCCAGTTTTATAAGTCCCAGATTAAATTATAATGTCAATGTTGTATGTAGTGTTTAAGCCAGTATCACACTGTGTGCAACGCGGCGCGTCCGATGTAATGTGATGCCAGCCGTCGTGCGTATTTTTTATTTTATTACTATTTTATATATACAGGCATGTTTTGTGTTTAATTTTAAGTCTATTTTGTATTTATGTTTACTTGTTTGCCAGCGTGGTCACCTCGTCGGCCAGTGTACATACCTACGTCGTGGGTCACAACGGAAGAACAGCGCTGACTTAGCCAGGTTGTTGTGTGTTTATTTGTAAGATGTGTATGTTCATTGTGCTTGTCGTAAATAATTTTTATTTCATTTCATGATAACGCCGCGGAAGCTCATGGTATTGATGGTACGGCTCTACAGATCTCGGGGGAAATTCGGCAGCCCGCACGATCGCCGTCGCCCCAGATTGCAGCTATTACTTCTAACGCCCCTCTGTTTACCGGGAAATAGTTATTCCCCAACCTAAATTATTATTAGCCACAATACACCTGAATACGGGGGAAAATGGGAATACGAATTGGGTCCACGAAATAGATTGCAAATATTTGAACACGAGGTGCAATTCCGTTTTTTTGCTAACGATTAATGTGTGTATTGGTGTATTTACGTGGCCGTAAATTAAATATTACAACATTAATTGGCTTCTTGTACTTGTTAGTTTTTAGTGAAACGTCCCACTTTGTCGCTTACCATAAAGACGAGATTTCCTTGTATCTTCATATGAATAAACTGCCAAAGCGGCTTTATGGCAAACGACAAAGTGGGACGTTTTACTAAACTCACTAACGTTTTTTTTGAAAAAAAAAATAAATAAACGTTTTAGTCAAGCAGTTGACGAATTAATACAGGGTGTGACAAAAATGGTGATACAAGATAATAAAACATGAACCTATTAATGATTTTGAACTAAATTTATAATAATTATAACATACTATGAGTATACAGTACAACATAGTATGAGTATACTATGAGTATGAGTATGAGTGAGAGCTGTTGCCAGAGCAAAATTTGATTTTGTCGGCAGATTTGGCTAGAAGCTTGCAGGCCACCCTTCCGGGAGTAGGGCCTTCTGGTCACTTGCCAAAGCTGCCGAGGGAAACTTTTGTCGGTCGTCCCTGCCACCACTGCGAAATGCTGACGGTAATCTGGTCCATAGTGCAAAAGAGAAAGCCGATCTTCTAGGTGCTCTTTTTGCCTCGAACTCGACTGTGAGCGATGACGGCAGCATTATACCGCCTACCATCCCGCGGTGCGCACACTCCATGCCAGATATTCGCATCTCCCAGAAAGATGTTCGGCGGGAGTTGCTGTCGTTAAACGTTCACAAGTCGAGCGGGCCTGACGGCATACCTGCAGTGGTGCTTAAACGTTGTGCTCCTGAGTTGTGTCCTGTGTTAACGCGTCTCTTCGCTCTTTCCAGTATCAAACGGGAAGTTCCATCTTCGTGGAAGACGGCCCTTGTGCACCCTGTTCCAAAAAAGGGTGACAGATCGGATCCATCGAATTATAGGCCTATCGCTATCACCTCCCTTCTCTCTAAGGTCATGGAGCGTATAGTTAACGCTAAGCTCCTTGGTTACCTAGAAGAACACGATCTTATAAGCGACCGCCAGTATGGCTTTCGCCACGGTCGCTCTACCGGTGATCTTCTAGTGTACCTCACTCACCGCTGGGCATCAGCCATTGAGAGTCAAGGCGAGGCTTTGGCAGTCAGCCTAGATATAGCGAAGGCGTTCGATCGGGTCTGGCATAGGGGCCTTTTGTCGAAGTTGCCATCTTATGGACTGCCCGAGGGATTATGCAGATGGATTGCTAGCTTTTTGTCCGGCAGACGCATTCGTGCCGTAGTAGACGGTAGCTGCTCTGATAGCATGGACATAAACGCTGGCGTCCCGCAAGGCTCTGTGCTATCCCCAACGCTGTTCCTTCTGCATATCAATGACATGTTGTCTATCGGCGACCTCCATTGCTATGCGGATGACAGTACTGGGGATACTTTTTACACAGGCCGTGCTAATATCCCTCGCTTTGTGGTACTGGAAAGTCGCGGAAAACTTGTGTCTGACATCGAGAACACTTTATCTAGAGTCTCGTTATGGGGTCGGGATAACCTAGTCAGGTTCAACCCCACAAAGACACAAGTTTGCGCGTTTACCGCTAAAAAAACCCCATTTACTGTGGCTCCAAAGTTCCAAGACACAGCTCTTACCATGTCAGGGAGTATTGGGATCCTCGGAG
Organism: Thaumatotibia leucotreta; assembly: GCA_025490895.1. Taxonomy (NCBI): domain Eukaryota; kingdom Metazoa; phylum Arthropoda; class Insecta; order Lepidoptera; family Tortricidae; genus Thaumatotibia; species Thaumatotibia leucotreta. The sequence goes on from JALPQI010007334.1 coordinate 33,963, forward strand.
TTGACATTTCCAACGACGTCCAATTCCGATGTCACCTAGAGGGAAAAGCTACGCTGGCATCCAAAAAGCTCGGGGTGCTCAATAAAGCGAGGGGATACTTTACTCCGGGGCAAAGACTTCTGTTATATAAGTCGCAAGTCAGACCCCATATGGAGTATTGCTGTCACCTCTGGGCAGGAGCACCTGTATACCAGCTTGAACCCTTTGACTCGGTTCAGAGACGAGCTGTCCGAATAGTCGACGATCCCAGACTCACAGGCGGTATTGAACCCTTAAGTCTAAGGAGAGACTTCGCCTCCTTATGTGTGTTCTATCGTCTGTACAATGGGTTGTGCTCTGAAGAACTGTTCGACATGATGCCAACGTCCACTTTTCATCATCGCACCGCTCGCCACCGACTGGGCGCTCATCCTCACACCTTGCAACCTAAATGGTCGCGCACCGTGCGGTTTCAGAGGAACTTCCTCCCGCGGACGGTCCGTCTGTGGAATGAGCTCCCTGCCGAGGTTTTCCCGTTGGACTACAGTATGGGGTTCTTCAAAAGAGGAGTGTACAAGTTCTTATTGGGTCGGCAACGCGCATGTGACACCCCTGGGGTTGCAAGCGCCCATAGGCTACGGTGACTGCTTTCCATCAGGCGGGCCGTATGCTTGTTTGCCACCGACGTGGTATAAAAAAAAAATACATAATTTTTTTGAATGAATGGCAAAACATCATGCGTTAAGTACCTACTTATAATGACTTTCACTGAGTAAAGTGTGTGAGTTTATTCGTAAAAAAGGCAATAAAATATGTAAATTTAAAACCGATTTCGTACCTTGGCAAAGTATCATTGAGATCAAGAGTCTGTTTATTATAATTAGGCAAAAGGACGAGAGTGGATAATTCGCAATATTTTTCTTTGAAGTCAAAGAGGGTTAACAAGGTCCTTAGTTAGGTCGCGTCGTGAAATAACGATCTTTCGAGACGCCCGCCCTCGGTTGATATGCTAATAGGTGATTTTATATTAAACTGAATTTTATATTTATCTGGAGGGCTACCACGATCTTACTAATGCGATTCAGTTTAGGACCTGGGTGCTTAGCCAAGTTGCTAATTGCTAGCGCTTGCTAGCGTATCGTAGTTTTCCCTCCCTATCACTCTTTCATATTGGTGCGACAAAGACAGTTTTTTTTTTATACCACGTCGGTGGCAAACAAGCATACGGCCCGCCTGATGGAAAGCAGTCACCGTAGCCATAAGAACTTGTACACTCCTCTTTTGAAGAACCCCATACTGTAGTCCAACGGGAAAACCTCGGCAGGGAGCTCATTCCACAGACGGACCGTCCGCGGGAGGAAGTTCCTCTGAAACCGCACGGTGCGCGACCATTTAGGTTGCAAGGTGTGAGGATGAGCGCCCAGTCGGTGGCGAGCGGTGCGATGATGAAAAGTGGACGTTGGCATCATGTCGAACAGTTCTTCAGAGCACAACCCATTGTACAGACGATAGAACACACATAAGGAGGCGAAGTCTCTCCTTAGACTTAAGGGTTCAATACCGCCTGTGAGTCTGGGATCGTCGACTATTCGGACAGCTCGTCTCTGAACCGAGTTAAAGGGTGCAAGCTGGTATACAGGTGCTCCTGCCCAGAGGTGACAGCAATACTCCATATGGGGTCTGACTTGCGACTTATATAACAGAAGTCTTTGCCCCGGAGTAAAGTATCCCCTCGCTTTATTGAGCACACCGAGCTTTTTGGATGCCAGCGTAGCTTTTCCCTCTAGGTGACATCGGAATTGGACGTCGTTGGAAATGTCGACTCCGAGGATCCCAATACTCCCTGACATGGTAAGAGCTGTGTCTTGGAACTTTGGAGCCACAGTTAATGGGGTTTTTTTTAGCGGTAAACGCGCAAACTTGTGTCTTTGTGGGGTTGAACCTGAAATAAATTAAACTATGTATATAAGAAATCCATTTTATTCTATTGAAAATCTAAACTAAATGACATTGACATATATGTGTAGATAGAAAACGTAAAGAACAAGGAGTCAATATATCACAATCCTCCCCACTAAAACTATAATAATAACTCGAAAATAATAAGGACTAAGACACCTTACTTATAAATGGGGTTTTTATTCCTTGTACTACGAGGCACGGGACGGTTCAATACGGGAGATGCACTTCCAACATTTTCTCCACGACTTGATGGAGAGGCAGACCCATACGCAGGTAGCATTGGTACCTCTGTCACGCTATCATGAGGTGTAGGACTAATTGGTATCTCATGTGATAAAGAACTTTCGTGCGAAACTGGTAACCGGGGGTCAATCCCTGGAGGTTCTGACTCTGCCAGCGGGCACGATAACAGACCTAACCCTTTCGGTCTACGCTGATCGATATGTCTGTGACCTACCCCGCTCGTATCAGACGCCACAGTATAACCAGCAGCTCCTAAGCTTCTCGGTCTAAGCTGATCGATATGCCTGTGAGCTACTCCACCCATATCCGACGTCACTGTATAATCAGTAGTCCCTAATCGGTCTACCACTACCCCAGGTACCCACTTGTTTCCCGTGTTAAATTGCCTAAACCATACAGGCTCACCAACATTAACCGACCTCTGCGATCCACTCGCTTCTTGTGTCATTCGTCTCTGCGAAACTAAGGCTCTTTCTTGCCTGTCCGGCTTCAGAATATCAAGACCCGTGCGTAATTTACGATTTATGAGACATTGAGCGGGGCTTTCACCTGTAGTGCAATGGGGTGTGTTCCTATAATGCAGCAGAAAGGTCTGTATTGACGTCATAATAGGAAGATTTTGTCTAATAGCTTTCTTTACCACCCTTTTTATGGTCTTGACAGCATTTTCAGCCGCTCCATTCGAAGACGGATGGTACGGAGCTGCAAACATGTGTTGAATGTGGTTTCCCTTAGTAAATTCACAAAATTCTTTACTAGTAAAGGGCGGACCATTGTCTGAGACAATTTGCCTCGGGAACCCAAAACGAGAAAACACTTCGGTTAATCTTTCTATGGTACTACTAGCTGAAGTACTGGGTACCTGAAAGACCTCTAACCATTTCGAAGTAGAGTCGACTATAACCAAGTAGGTTTTGCCCTGCATTGGACCCATGAAATCGACATGAATTCGAGTCCACGAACTACCAGCATAGGGCCAAGGACAAGGCACGTGGCCTCTAGGAGCATCCTGTTCCAATGCACAAACTTCACAAGCCTTACATTTAGATTCTATATCTTCATCCAAGCCAGGCCACCACACATAGCTCCGTGCCATAGACTTTGTTTTAACAATGCCCATATGAGGCTCGTGTAACATTTCTACCACTGCACGCTGGCAAGATTGCGGAACCACCACGCGATGGCCCCACATGACACATCCATATTCAGAATAAAGTTCTTGCTTTCTGTTAAAGAAAGGTTGCAAATTCTTAATATCATTCGATTCTGGCCATCCATCGTTAATATAACCTAAAATCCGCCCTAAAATAGGGTCTTTTGCCGTTTCACGCTTGATGGTGTTACTGTCCATTGCTAATGCGTCTTGAACATAGTGTAAATACGTATGCTCCGGAATAGCCTGTTCCGTTCCCGCATCGCTCTCCACAGGCAGCCGCGACAAGCCATCCGCCACATTTACCTTGGTGTTTATATATTCTATATCGTAAGAAAATGCAGACAATATCAAGGCCCACCTCTGCATACGGCTCGCCGCCATTGCCGGAATACCCGCCTTAGGGCCAAACAGACTCACCAACGGTTTATGGTCCGTCCTTAACGTAAAATGTCGACCATACAAATACTGGTGGAACTTTTTTAAACAGAAAATAATAGCTAAGGCCTCTCTATCAATTTGTGAGTAATTTTTCTCCGCCACGCTAAGTGACCGCGAGGCATAGGCTATGGGGCGCTCGCCCCGCGCGCTGGGCTGAGCTAGTACACCCGCCACGCCGCGCGCGCTTGCGTCACACGTCAATATTAAAGGTTTATCCTGATCATAGTGAGCTAAAACCTTCGATCCAGACAAGCGCCGCTTAATAGTCACAAAAGCCTTCTCACACTCATCCGACCAATTCCAAACGACTCCCTTCTTTAACAATTCGTGCATAGGACTCAAAATGGCACTCATATTCTTAACGAATTTCCCATAAAAGTTGACCATGCCTAAAAAAGATCGTAACTCCGTAATATTTTTGGGAGTAGGCACCTTTAACATTGCCTCGATTTTGGTCGGATCTGTGGCAATTCCGTCCTTTGACACTATGTAGCCTAAATAATTTACTTGATCCACGAGGAATACACACTTACTTTTTTTTACTTTCAAACCGCTTTCATGCAGCCTTTTCAACACTGCGTCCAAAGCCCTAAGGTGCTCTTCCTTGGAACTACCTCCAATAATGACATCGTCTTGGAAAATTCCTACCGACGGATGTACTCCCTTTAATAAATTAGTCATAGTTCTTTGAAAAATTCCGGCACTAGAGGCTAAACCAAATACAAGGCGGTTATACCTAAAAAGTCCCCTATGCGTATTAATTACTGTCAAGTCCCTCGAAGCCTCATTAAGAACTAACTGATTATAAGCCTGAGACAAATCGATCTTACTGAAAAATTTTGAACCATTTAAAGTCACAAGCAAATCCTCCACTCTCGGTAACGGGTATCTATCGACCAGCAAGACCGGGTTCAGCGTTATTTTATAGTCCGCACAGAGTCTCAAACCACCATCAGATTTACTTACAGGTACCAAAGGCGTTGCCCATTCTGAAGTGTCAACCGGTTCTATGATTCCATCGCGCAACATCGCATCCAACTCACTATCCACCCGCCGCAGCAGCGCGTACGGGAGAGGACGTGCGCGGCAGTAAATAGGAACCGCTCCTTCGCGCATGTGCAGTTGTATCTCTCCACCATTGAACCGACCCAAGCCACCGTCAAAAAGTTCCTTATATCTGTCGAACAAAACATTCACATCATTTGGGATATTATCATTAACAATACTATTAATATTACTAGCACGAGAACAAGTTACAGGTATTTTCAATTCACTCAACCAATGTCTACCCAGCAATGACGTTGTTCCCCTGTTGACGACAAATAACTCTAATTTCTTAGAAATGTTCCCATACTTGACTGTCGGCTTAAAAAATCCAATAGTCTCAATTTTTGTCTCATTATAGCAATTAAGCCTTAGACTACAGGGTTTTAACTGAACGTCAGCAAACATGGCGTTAAAAGTGTCCCTGTTTATGCAAGACACCGCGGAACCAGTGTCGGCTTCCATCTGAACAATCTTATCATTGACAACCAAAGGCAAACTTACCGGTCTATAATTGCTTAGTGATAAATGATTAATACCGTCGTCACTTGAATAATCGGTTTCATCTTCCACCCTATTTATGGATTGCGTCATACCACTCTCGACGAAGTGAACGTCATTTATCTCCCGACGATTATTCGTCAAATTCATCTTGCTAGAGCCTTCACCCTTCATCGGGCACATTCTGCGTAAATGGCCAACGTTCTTGCACTTGCTGCAAGTATGCTTCCGGTATTTGCATCGTATCGCAGTGTGGTTATGCCAGCCACATACTGTACATGGTGCGCCGCTGGCCGAATCCACTTGACGTTGAGGTACAGATTTTGCGGTGCTTGCCGAGCACGTTGTATACTGCCGCCCGGAACCGCCATAACGACTGCCTTGTATATTTAACTTATTAACTTCATTTCTGGTACTATCAATTTGCGCCGTATTAATTTCCGACCGCTCTACTGAAGCTGCATCACGCTCTGCAGACTCTAGCGACTTGGCAATCCTAATCGCAGTTTCATATGTAAGTGTTTCCTCCGCGAACAACCTCTGACGAATCACATCGCCACTCACGCCACATACAAACTGATCCCTGAGATTATCCTCCAGAGAAGTACCGAAGTCACAATATTTCGATAGACGTTTGAGTTCCGCAACATAACATGCAACCGTTTCACCAGACATTTGCCGCCGTTGTCTAAACTTGTACCTTTCCGCCATAATTGACGGTTTTGGTTGCAAATGTTGGGATAAAATGGTGACCGCACGATCATAGGATAAGTCCTTCGGCAGCGTGGGGCTAGCCAAAGATGTCAATAGCTCATAAACATCTTCACCCATTACGGAAATAAGCGTGGCAAGCTTTTTATCGTTTTTTACACCATTTGCCGTAAAATACATTTCCAATCTTTCCGTATAAGATTTCCAGTTCCCGTCGTTAAGGTTGAACTCTTTTATACTTCCGATGGACATTTTGGCTAATTAATCACTCGTCGCCAATGAAATAAATTAAACTATGTATATAAGAAATCCATTTTATTCTATTGAAAATCTAAACTAAATGACATTGACATATATGTGTAGAAAGAAAACGTAAAGAACAAGGAGTCAATATATCACAGAACCTGACTAGGTTATCCCGACCCCATAACGAGACTCTAGATAAAGTGTTCTCGATGTCAGACACAAGTTTTCCGCGACTTTCCAGTACCACAGAGCGAGGGATATTAGCACGGCCTGTGTAAAAAGTATCCCCAGTACTGTCATCCGCATAGCAATGGAGGTCGCCGATAGACAACATGTCATTGATATGCAGAAGGAACAGCGTTGGGGATAGCACAGAGCCTTGCGGGACGCCAGCGTTTATGTCCATGCTATCAGAGCAGCTACCGTCTACTACGGCACGAATGCGTCTGCCGGACAAAAAGCTAGCAATCCATCTGCATAATCCCTCGGGCAGTCCATAAGATGGCAACTTCGACAAAAGGCCCCTATGCCAGACCCGATCGAACGCCTTCGCTATATCTAGGCTGACTGCCAAAGCCTCGCCTTGACTCTCAATGGCTGATGCCCAGCGGTGAGTGAGGTACACTAGAAGATCACCGGTAGAGCGACCGTGGCGAAAGCCATACTGGCGGTCGCTTATAAGATCGTGTTCTTCTAGGTAACCAAGGAGCTTAGCGTTAACTATACGCTCCATGACCTTAGAGAGAAGGGAGGTGATAGCGATAGGCCTATAATTCGATGGATCCGATCTGTCACCCTTTTTTGGAACAGGATGCACAAGGGCCGTCTTCCACGAAGACGGAACTTCCCGTTTGATACTGGAAAGAGCGAAGAGACGCGTTAACACAGGACACAACTCAGGAGCACAACGTTTAAGCACCACTGCAGGTATCGCTCGACTTGTGAACGTTTAACGACAGCAACTCCCGCCGAACATCTTTCTGGGAGATGCGAATTTCTGGCATGTCTTCTTTCAGACAGTTGGCTGCCTTTCGTTTACGATTGACGATTAAGCGTTAGCGATTGGCAGCTTGGCTAAGCATCCTGATATGGATCGCGATATGTCAGTTCCTTAGAATAAATGTCAAGTCTATTATTCTCTTCCTTATAAATGTAAAACTGACAAGCCAACCTAAAGTAAATCGCGTTTCAGAGATGGTGGTAGTCTTATCATGGTCGTGCTTTTATCGTTTACCGTCGCGACGCTGCGATTGTTATAAAAGGGTTGATTGACACGTTAAAAACGATCAAAAGTCAACCATCATAGGGCCTCTGATTTTTTGTGATATCTAGTGAATAGCGGTCTGTGACTGTTAACGGATGTTACATTAATATTAATATGCATTTATTTCCAGCACAGATCATAGCACAGATCGAATTTAGAATTAAATATAATTGTTGCATAAATAACATCTTCATCCACAACTGGCATAACAACACGCTCGAAACGTTCGAAAAATATGAAATGCCATTAATACTTTCCTGTGTGATTTAATCCCGATTTTTTTTAATGCGAGTTAAATAACAGTCAATCTTCTTCTTCTTCTTCTACCTAGCGTTATCCCGGCCTTTGCCAGGGTTCGCTTTCCTGCTACAGTTCCTCCACTTTACGCGATCCTGGGCATCTTCTACTGTAAGCCCATTCACACTCATGTCAGCCTTCACGATATCTAGCCATCGCTTCTTTGGTTTGCCGCGGGGTCGGGGGCCGTCAAGGGCTAGGTTAAGGCATATATGTTTCCTACGTAGTCAGGTGGCCTACGACAAACGTGACCAAACCACCGAAGACGGCATAATAGTCAATAACTATACATAATAATTAGATGTATATAAAGTTAAGTAGGTAATAAACATTACCTTGATACCTATAGGCACCAATGTATTAAAGTAATTTCATAAAAAGCATTATTTATAAGCCATTTTCACAAAAAAGTGACTGTCATTTAATACGGCTTGCGCATACCGCAACCGACAGTAGTTGTTACTATTGTTGTTTTTCGATTGTTCGTCACCGTGTCGTACACCACCCCTCCTCGGGTGACGTAAGTTACCTTGCATATCCAAGTAACTTACAGTAGTAGCTTTTTATTTTTAACATTGTAATAAAAATCGCCGTAAAACCAATTTAAGGTCCATGCGGGTAAGACCGTTTATCAGGAAAGTCCGTCTACCGACTGATTATCGATCCTAATTCAACAGTATAAGACGCATATGACGGACTTTCCTTCAAAATAAAATATGCCGGACTTAGCCTAACTGACCTTAAGCATTTTGTTCCAATTGCGATATTAGATTACTTATTAAGTTATTTATTATCTGTATAATATATCTATCCAAATTTAAAATAACCTACTTTATTATAACCTTGCAAAATGATAAAAAACAAACACTTTAGGAGCACCTGTTAATTATTTATTACTTTCTCATTTTAGAATTTGTAATAGGAGATGCAATAAATAATCTGTAAAAATTTCAACTGTGTCAGACCGAAAGAGACAAACAGAGGGACAGAGAGTAAAGTCTAAGGGACTCGTTTTTTCCCTTTGGGTATAGAAGCCTAAAATTAAGTATAATAATAGTAGATTTCGATACAAGTGCAACATTTTTTTTTTTCGTCGAGGGTGAAAGTAGAAGCTCGAGTGAAACGAGGGCGACAATCACCCGAGTTAAAAATAAGTTTTTACACGTGTATCGAACGACTTTTTTCATAACAAGCCTTAAGAAATTCACGCACGGGCAGCTTGCGAAGCGGGCGCAAAGTTTATTTTTCCGCACTAGTTAGGAAAAAGAATATACCGATTTACAATCAATTGAAACTATTACGATAGAGTTTTCAGAAATAATCCAATTAGAGTTTTGTCCCGGATTGGAATACTTGAATTTTATGAGTGTTAAAGTCACATTAAACCGCGCTAATTTCGATATTGCCGGTAAAATTTCATGTGACCTAGTGATGTAGAAAAACAGAATGACATAACAAATAAACCCACATTATAATATTTATTTCATATTTTTACTATTGATTATACAAATGAAAATATACAAATGTCAGGAACATGGTGTTCTTCCGCTACGGAGTGATTAACTTCAGGTTCACATATGTTTTCGTAGTTTCGTTCTCAAACCACGAAATCTATTTCGAAAATTTCTTGTTTTTGCGAAATAAGCAACATAGTAGGTATTGTCGAAAAAATAGATTTCAACTTCAATGTAAACTTTGTTTTGGTCGTAGTATCCAGCTGCCTGAACATGTTTTTGGGATATAAATATAATTAAACAGTTGAACTCACTTTTTTAATGTTCTGGGACCCTTAATTTTTTCAATTATGCCACACTATATAGGATTTCGCTTAAATAAAAAAAAAAACATCCCCACATTTTTTTAAACACTTTGTCGTCGTGATATGCTGCGGATAGACTAACGGACAGACGGACAGACGGACATGGTGAAACTATAAGGGTTCCTTTAAAACGACTTTCTACTTTGCAATATCAACAATATGACAATTTATTGTGAACAAAAATGTACCGCGTGTTATGGTTCTACATATTATAGTCTACTCTATATGAAATAGTACTTACGTTTACGATACTGACTTATTTTTGTATAGATAAGTTTAAGTATTTATACCCTTTCCAAATTCACATGTTCATATTTAATACCCGCAACATGAACACCTATTCTAGTCATGGCACGTCACTATTCGAATTTATTGGCGAAACAATTTTATTTGAAATGCGAATAACTCATTGCCGCTTGCGTTTATGTAGCGACGCCATATTGTATTCAACGCATAATAAATAAGTGAATAATTAGTCACCACAATGGAAATAACATATTGCCATATAAACATTCGTTCAGTTTTGTTACTGACAGAGTGTAAATTATTTTATTATTCAAACTAAGTAACAACTAGCGAGGTTTTTTAGTTTCAATTTTAGTAATAATTTTGTTCCTAAATATTTAGCAAACGGGTTACTCACGTAATTTATGTCGAGCTTTGGTCGTGGGTACTCCATGATGAGGATCCTCTAAATGGATCGAAACATGTCGAGCATTTATCGACTTAAATTACGTGACCCGTTTGCTAAATATTTAAATATGTTTGAGTCTCACGTTAGTTATAATTCAAATATTGTACCTAGTTTCTTAACAATGTGAAATAGCACATCGCGAATATACTCGTATTGATCCTAGAAGTATTGAAATAGGTCAAACCTTTCGTAGTACATTACCGTTAAATAAATACTGGTAGGCTAGCTTTACTTGTTTTACTTGTTCAAGTATACAAATATTGAGTTTTGGGTTATTTAAAGCAGTGAATAAGTAGTACTTATTCACTGCTTTGAAACAAAAAGCCCATATTTTCATAGGTGGGTCAAAATTATTTTCGTTGTCTTGTTTCATACCACTCTGTCACGCTTTTAGTTGCTGTTTCGAATCAGTATATTAAAAAAAACCGGGCACATGTATTTCTTTTTCACGCTAGATTTTATTCCATAGGTACATCACAAATTAGAAACAAAACATCATCTCTTTGTCACGTTTTTAGGGATACAAAATAAGACAACGAAAATAATTTTGACCCAGGTACTTATTAAGTACCTACCTATGAAAATAGGTGTATTAAAAATACCTTATTTATCACAAATTGTTCCCTTAACCTTTCTGTTAATACCTTTGTTACCCTTCGTCCCTTAAACTTAAGTATATCCTTGAACATCGAATGCGCAGAATGAAATGAGGATGACACCATATATCTTATTTTTAATGGACATGAAGGAAATAATAACTTACATTTGTATTTGTGTAAAATTAAGAGTAATTACCATTTTAATTATCCGAAAAACATTTGCTTACCTGTGTAAGATTCTTTGTTAGTTTTATTATATTAAATAACTTGGAAATCGCTTGAAAAAATTTTTCGTTATTAAAATAGAAGGGAAAAAAAAATTAACACTTTGAGCGCGGGGAACTCACGAGGGGAGTTCTCTGTGGGAGGTCCATTTTCGCTACACAGCGGAAAAATCACGTAAAATCACGTAATCAAGCGTAGCGCGTACCACTCGTCCACAATGAAAGTATCAAGGAATAACTGATAATATAGAAAACCCTATGGCATGTAGGTAAGGGAAAATTTTGCATGAAAATAATGAAACAAATTACCACCGTTCCATCGGAAATCATAATTTTCCTTCTCATTTCCTCACCACGAGCGCAATATTTTCCGCTCAGACTCTCAGACGTTTAGTTGATAATTCTGTCAATCACTTAAGGTGCGGTTAAACTAAAAGAGCATCATCATCATCATCATCATATCAGCCGAAAGACGTCCACTGCTGAACATAGGCCTCCCCCAAAGATTGCCACAATGACCGGTCCTGCGCCACCCGCATCCAGCGGACTCCTGCGACCTTCACCAGGTCAAAAGAGCATTCGCTGTTCTAACCTCCCACTACGAAATTCGATCAGTAAACGTGATTGGTTGATTTTTTAGAACGGGCGCTAGAACAGCGAATGCTCTTTTGGTTTAAACGCACCTTTACGAAAAACCAGCTAAGCTCTTCTTTAGAACTTGAGTAGTCTTTTATAACTATAAATTCTACATTCTTCCGCTACAATATATAATGATTGAAATTTTTCACGGGATTGATCCCTTGTGATAAATTTTATAACAAAATGTAGGTATATCAATACGCAGAAAATTCGCTATTTACTACCTATAATATTACACGCATTTTTTTATGATAATTATAAAGCTAACGAAAATAAAAGTAGAGTAATATTTTTCGCTTTTCTAATTTAAATTTTTTTCATAGTATTATGTACCACGACCACGGGTTTAACGTCATGCCCGAAACGTTAGGATAATATTAAACGTAAGTTTACGCGATTAAGTCCCGTTTATCAATTAAATATGAGTTATAATTCTGTAAAATTAAATCACTTTAAAGGTACTACTAGATTTTACAAATAAACTGAAAAATATTTAATAGGTACAGCATTAATGCACGTAAACGCAATATTTTCCCGACAAAATAGCAAATTTCTTGTTTTCCCATAGCGGACAGACAGACAGACAGAATGGTAGCATTTGAGGGCGCTGCAGGAAAGTTAAAATTTTAGGACTTACTTAATAATCCGACTTTTGCATCCGATTGAATGCATCAGGTTCCTTATAATTATTCACAACAAATCGCTTAAGATTGAAACAGTAAATAAGAAATGGAAACAAGCCTATTGTGCACTGCATGAAATCAAATTAGTGCATAAATATACGAGACTTCTTATTGAATTTATATGATGGCGTGAGAAGATTAAACTTATTTAAATAATTGGTATAATTATAATGTTAATCATCGATGCTACTATGAACACATTAAATATATATTTTTTTATTGTAAGTTTTTATTTAAAAAAAATCGTACCAACATATCTATAAACTTTGCTAACGTGTTATTCCTTTAAGCATGTGTTTAAAATCACTTAAAAAAAATCGATTATGTCCATCACTTCTCAGCTTATGCATTACCCCCGGTCTCCATTGACCTACATAGATAGCACCGATTCTGCAAACACTTTTCTCCCACGTTCGCTACTAACTGAACAGTATAGTGTTAAGTGTACCAAGCAACGGTAAGGGTTGTATCAAACCACGTAGGTAATACAAGTCACGTACGGTCAAATTTGATTGTGTCTATCTTAACTATTTACATTGTTGTATGTACATCCTCTTACTTAAAGAGTAAGTGGCAATGGGCTGGGCACTTAGCGAGGCTAGAGGATGGTCGATGCAAGGCTCGGAACCGGTTTTTTTCGAGAACCTCGAAATAGCCCAATATTTAAAATGTTTTATATTTTTTATGTAGTACCTACTCAAAATGTTATGAAATTTCCAACGTCGTATTTTTCAATTACTCCATTAACAAAGAATTGATATACCGAAGAACAAAAAAACGGCATATATGATGCACGACCCTATTTAAATATAGGGATAATTTGAAATTTGCACGTACGAGCTAAGCGACGTTAACTTACCCGCACGTATCAGTTGTAAAAAGTGACAATTTGATAAAATTAGGTAATTGGTATTGGTATGATGGGCAGCAGCGTCATCATAGTGGACACATTACTGCGATCGCCAATCCGCTTGCCCAGCGTGGCGATTATGGGCATTTACCTCCTAATGTGTCTACACGCATAGTTAATAGGAGAGGCCTACGTCCAGCAGTGGACTACCATAGGCTGATGATGATGATGATGAGGTATTGGCGGACTTTTAATACTGTTGCCAGGTTATGCTAGAAATTTTGTGCGAGAATTTGCACGTGAGAGTTGACACTATCGATTTTCGCTGCACATGGAACGTGTTAAGTTACTATTGCTATTACTCAAAGATTTATGATAAGTTACAATACAGGTAGGTTTGTTAGAACCCGCAGCGCGTGAGCGTGAAATAATCATATCCTTTATTCCGGATAAAGCGATACCCGCGATCGTTCAACAAAGGCAACTCGTTTCTTTGTTGAACTATGTATGTATATACATCGGCGGAAGAAGTATGGAATTTCTTTGTGATTTGTACATACGTGAATGCTTGAATACGTATATTTCCAAAAACAATTTTACGTAAAATAGTAATCACAGATGCAACTCAAATATTTTTTAATGATGAATGTTTAAGACTGCTTAAATTCGAGTAGGCAGGTATGGGTTATAAATACAAATACAGTGTGCAAATCTAATACGGGCGATCAATTAAACCAGATTTGGGATTCATTAATGTAATCATGGATTACAAGGTTTTTTTAAAGTTACTCTTAATTATGATAACCCCACATATTTTTTTATGATTATCGGAGCAGCAATGTAGGTATAAACGTTTGTTTTTGTTGATATGGCAGTTATGTCATCTGCATTTGTTTGTCAACGAGTGTTTAACTCGCGTATGTTGCTCTACACTGCGCGCCGAAATATTTTGTATGGAAAATTTTGTCACTCTGTTTTTAAGTAAAAGTTATTTGAATGTACTTATTATGTCGTAAACTAACACCCGTTAAGAGCTACGCCCGTATTAGACTTACACCCTGAATTTATGCTTCCCCTAATTTGCACGTATTGGTCAAAAGTTTCCTCTAATAAACAGGCAACACTACTACGACTTCTCATACTCATTAAATCGTAAAAATATTAACATGTTGTGTTAGCGGCATTTGGAACGGGGCTTTACAATGACAGTCTACCTGTCATCGAAGCAAGCTGTCAGAATGGACTTCCCGCGTAATCGGTTGCGTCATTCGGATTTTGCTCCCATGTATTGAATTAGAAATAAAGCGTTATCCAATGACTCGGAGCTTTTATTGTTATTAGTCTTTATGAGTTTTTTATCGATAATCACCTACACAAATGTACGTAACGTTCGTATTATTCTTGCCACATTTTTCCTGTGTTACCAACATCACAAAAGGAGAACGTCTAGATTGTCTCCTGTTTTTCCCAATTCAATATTCCAAAACTAATTAGCGGAGCCTCGGCTTCTAGCTGTGGCGTTTATTAGACAAATAAAATACACGCAGAGATGGCGAGATGGCGCGAGCTGCCAGACCTGTGTCAAGTGGTAATTACAATTTACCACCTCA